>JAZAYU010000281.1:253003-369141 GCA_038501625.1 Corbicula japonica
TAGTATTCACTGTATGGTTAATTAAAAGTTTAAGGGCAATAGCCCAAAAATCAAGCCAGTAATGCCCCAGTACGAAGGTGTATACTTAGAAAAGGTAGAACAATTACAAGTATTGGTATTGGCTTAATCCATCTACATAACAGACACTTACACAATTTAAACTACCAAATAAATTATATTGGTTAAATGTAATTATAGCTGTTACATATGTATTAAATACATGGTTGTTTATACCGATACTTTCATACAAATCAGATTTATTAATGCTTACATGTACATCGTATTTAGCTTCCATCATGAATCATTTAATATGTTACAATTATCATGTTATATGATAAAACGAACAACTTGATAAATGCTAATACATGATAAAACAGTAAAAATGTGGACAAAATTGTCGGAAAAATCAATCATTCAAAATGCTTTCCCTGTTATCATGGCAAACAATGTTAATGTTAACACCATAATTTACATATACTTGGTATTCTCAATTACTATTTCTTCTCGCTGATACAAGACTGTAAAAAAGACAGATTAAATTAATGATAATTAAACTAATTTTCAGCATCGCGTTTGTTTCGTTTGTTTTAAATATCGTTAGGTTTGGTTTTATCTTTAAAGCGGAACAGCAAATTGAATGGTTTAATTCTAATACACAGTTTTCAAGAATGTGTTGTTTTTTGTTCATAATTGGGCACTTTATTCAAAAATATATCTGTAATGTTTGGGAACTTATAGTAAGAAGTAACACCTTTGTGTTTGGTTACTAAATATATTCTGATTAACAATTTACAATATGGTATAAGAGAGGCAGAGTGGTAGGCGGCGCTTATCTGTAGTGGTCAGGTATTGGCCACAGAGAGTTAATTCATAACATCCGTTAAGAGAAAAAGTTTATTGGCCAGCAGGCATAGAAAGTGAAATTTACACGATTATCGGACAGAAATGCAATCAAATTAAAGATTCTATGAAATTTTCAGGAGAACCATTTCCGAGACCAGGCCTTTCTATCAGAAATAAACTTTTAGTGAACTTGCCGAAAAGACCAAAGGACCATTAGAACTGATAAAATTAATGACAGTTGTTCTCTAAGAGTTTGATAGCATGTGAAACTACTGAAATAAAAACATTCATATCAGTACAAATAATTATTCATGTCAGTCAAGTAATGAAAATATAGTTAGTCAAATTACCGTGACATTCTAAAGCTATTAATTGTGCAGATGTATAAACACTAGCACATGATATCACATTAAGGCACCGCTTAATGATATTTGTGGTTCCTTGTTAAACTTTTGATTTTCTTATAAATAATGTCTATCTAAAGAAAGGGCGGATGTAATGTTTTAACTCTCTGTGGCCAATACCTTACACCAAGTTCCCAAACATTACAATATCTAAGATTTTAATTTTATTATCTTAAGAGAAGCTGGTCATTCATTTTATCTGAAATGAAAATAAATTGTAAGCCTGGATCAATAAACATTAAAAACTCACTAAAAATTATTTCCATATAATAAAAATATTTTAACACAAGCAAATTCTCTCAACAATTTTGTTATTGCATAATTACAGAATCTTGGTAATCAAGTTAATTCAGTCAATATATTGCAAATTATACATTTAAAAGGCAAAGCACAAGTGCATCAAATGTTTCATTTCCCGTTTTGTT
Source organism: Corbicula japonica (assembly GCA_038501625.1). Taxonomy (NCBI): domain Eukaryota; kingdom Metazoa; phylum Mollusca; class Bivalvia; order Venerida; family Cyrenidae; genus Corbicula; species Corbicula japonica. The sequence goes on from JAZAYU010000281.1 coordinate 254,676, forward strand.
CATCTATGGCATATAAACAGGTACACGTCTAATTCTACAGGGTGTTACATATATTACGCATCGTTTAGGTAAACTATACGTATAAGAATCTTCGTGTGAGTTCCTTATTGTTCCAGTAACTAAATGGATTCTTGACATTCCTAATCAGCTTCCAAATCCCAGACTGTCCTCGATTTGTATAATTTATTTGTTGCCGATGTCATATTATATGTATTAGCTAAGGGGTTTTCGTAATACATTTCCCAACGTATGTTAACACACTGTGTCTGTTGAAACCATCTTCTTGGCAATTTTCAGACTGAACAGTTTTGGTTTTCTTCTGACAAGAATATGCTACAACTTGGCATTTTCTACTTCTTGTACATGTACTTCATCAAATACGGCAGTCTGAAAAATAAACAAACATGTATTTGATTTATACATGATTTTCATTAAATGTGGATATTCACTTTTTCTATTATCAAAAATGTAAAACAGCTACAATAGCATTGATATACCAAGAAGGTACATTTAACAAATGTATATTCAAAACAATTTTGACAACGACAACTCTTTTTTTCCTGAGTCCGAACTTGGATCCGAAACCAAGTTATTTAAGTATACCTGTTCAGTTAGTTACAAACCTGTCATGACTACCCCTTTTGCATTATAATTTAAACGTCTTTGGTATAAAAACTCTTAACTTTTACAATTTCCATGATAATATATATCTTAATGTTAATGAGAAATCAAAATTTCCTTTGTCTGTTTTATGCATCGGACTGTCAATCCAGGGGTCTTGAGTTCGATCCCCAGCCGAGGCGGAAAAAAATTCTCCTTGACAATTGAACTCGGACATTGCGTCTGAGAGTCAATTGTCCCTCACCTCTGATTCAAGTGAGGAAGCAGTCAGTCGCTTTCGGAGAAATTGGTTAGTACTGGTAAGTGACCCAGGAACACCGGTTAGGTGGACTGACCGCCGGGATATAACCTAGAAAGCTGTTGAAAACAGGCGTTAAACCCCAAACAAACAAACAAACAAACAAAACAATTGTCTGTTTTAAGCTGCGTTTTTGTTGAGTTGTTAATATGTGATGTTGAATCTGTTTCAACTCATTTCTTCTCATTTTTCCTAAGGTATACCAACAAATTGAATAATTGAAGAGATAATACAAAGCGATTATACATTGTTACAGTTTTGCAAGCCTTAAAGTTTGCATATCCCGCTACATTTATTAAGAAACAAAATACCTTAACGTTTAAAATTATAATACCACACATATGTATGCATGAATTTCTAAAGAAATAATTCATACTCCACCGTGTAACTGACAATAAACCCATTCACACTCATCATTAAAATATCCAAAAGGATATAACATTAAACACAGTTAATTTCCCTCTTTTGATAAAATGACGTTTCGGCCTTACGGCCTTTATTAAATTTTACAAATCGCACAAGTTTCTACATTTTGATAATTTTAAATGAAATTTAAAGTAAAAATTGATAAAGGCCGTAAGGCCGAAACGTCTGAATATTAAAAGATTACATTCACACTCTGTTTTCCGTAGACGAACACAAACACGAATTATACTAAATTAAAGCATAATGTTTGAAATAATAAAGCTTACCAAAGGCGAATATATATCCTGTCAAACCAGATCATCAGCGTCTAAATCTGGTATTCTCTACAATCATCATATTATTCACAGTTTTGATTTTGCAACTTTCATCAAACATGAACGAAGAATGTACAAATATTAACACAGCATTGAACTCCAACGTATGTTTTGATGCTGCCTAACCGAGCAATCAATTGCTGAGTTGAAAACAATATTACACATCTTTTAAGTAAGCCTCTGTTGAGATCATTAACCGCATGTGTATGAACGTGCTCAATTTTTTACTATTTTCCCAAATCTATCATTTTGATTAATCTGCATTAACCATCTCCAGCAAAAACATCTTCCTCTGTATAATTTATTAGAAATATACTATTTCTTGTACACAAAAGCGTTTAATTATGAGTCTGTTCATCACGTGATACTATCTCGTTTTACAATATCAATCAACATTCTGACCCCGAGTTTGTCTATAAATCAGCTTAATGGCCATTTAATGCACCGATTGATACCGACACCATTGGGAATAACAGATGGTCGGCTAACATTGCCTAACCAATCTAGCAGGAAATATTTTCGAAGTACAGATTGTTTCGACAGCTATTTAAAAATTATTTTGAAAAAAAGTTCCTTTCTGTTAGAAACACATAAATATTTACAAATCGCAAACTATCTAAATACCTTTGTCGTTGATACAAAATACGAATACGAATATTTTATTTCAGCATAAGACAATATACAATGTCTATAGCCTGTATACTAACACATAAAGAGAGACACTCACAATAATAACAAAATAAGGAGGTTTTCTGAGGAGAAAAAAAATTAAATTGTTAATTTGAATTAAATTCAGTAAAAATGACTTATTCAGATACAATATTTTTTCAGATTAATAAAACATTTTGCATAATTACACGTTTAATTTTTTTAACCATATTACATTTTGAAAAGTGTCAAGACTATTTTCAGTTATGCAGTAAAACACATCCAGAGATAAGATCGAAACATTTTGATGAAATATTACATTTTGAAAAATAATTTTGATAAAAAGACCAATTAGATGTAGTAATTATTTTCAGTGGTGCATTATTACACATCTTACAAATTGTGTTTTGAAAATTATCACAGTCTGAAACATTTTGAATAAAACGACTTAGTCTTCAATGTATATACTATATAGTATATACTACATGTATATATAAATGAAACAAAATAATGTTCACGTTTGAAAAAGTTAATGAGTTCACGTGTGAGATACAAGTCGTGGCAATAACAGTTTACAATGTAACAACTAGGTAACGGCTGTCAGACAAGCACCCTTGGATTTGGTTACAGCAGATAATTGAGAATAGCGGTCATAATATAACCATTGACTTCAGATTTTAGTGAACTACTGGCCTTCCTATCGGGTGCCAGCTTTGCTGATATATTTATACACTTATCGAAATGAAAAGACTAATAGATTCAGAAATGAAGTATTGCAAAATATTTTAGTAAGAAATGTTAAAAAGCTTTTGTTACATTCATATTTTGCCCCTGATAGAACATGTAACAAAGTTTTTATTGATAGAGGAAACACAACAGGCAATATAGAATTCAGGAATTTCCACTGTCATGTTGGGCATTCAACAAAAAATTCAGATTAATAAATTACTGCGCAGTTTTTCCTGAGGCACACAACTTTACAAATCCTTTATTTGAACTGCGTAACTTCATATTGAAGTAGAAATACGCAACTATTTTAATCTGGTGGAGATTATTTTCGGTAACTGTTTGTTCATACAATGTATTAGGTATTTAACAATACTAATCAAAAACGGAACGTATTATGCAATAAAGCTTATTTTGTTTTGTTTTTTAAATGATAAACATTTTGCAATATCAATTCATACAAAATATTACGAATGTACACAATTTGATTACAAATATCAAAAATCAAATACGACACACTCTTCAGGCGAAATATGGAATAAATTGTACCAAATTCGGTACATAAAATACTAAAACGTGTGTGTCATGTTCTACAATAAGCCTTAAAAATAAAAAAAATGAACAAAAATAAAACACAACGTATATGTCACACGTATTTTAATTGAAAGTTTGTTTATCAAAAATAATAAACAAAGTTGACTTTATGTCGGAATCGTAAATACTACAACCGCCATCACAATAAGCATTATTATAAACATTATCGTCAAAAGCTGCATTTCAGCGACACGAGAATGTGCAATGACGGCGAAAGTAATTTTTTAGGTTTATTTTCTGGAAACTGTTATATATGTTTTCTAAAGTATAGCGATAAATTATTCGTCTAATGTTTTTATATTCTTTAAAGTAACTTAACGTTTTGTCAGTTTCTTGTTGTCGTATTCAAATTATAGAAGTTCCTTTGGACTCTTTTTAATTTTACTAAAGTACATGTCTGCACTTCTGACAAAGTTTGATGGTTTTTGTGACAATTATTGCAACTTTATTAAATAAAGTCAGTGTTCAAAAATTACGTTTTCCCACTCACTGACCACCTGTGAATTGGCACAGTAGTCAATAAATAAAAATAATATACGGCTTGGACTCATACAAATATATTGCTGGTTCACGATGATGATGATGATGCTGATGATGATGACGATGATGACGATGATGATGTTGTTGATAATGATGAATAAAAGAGACAATAATGATGATGATGTAACGTTGACGTCGATGAGAGCAATTTACTGATGCTGCTGCTATTGTTATTTATGATGACGATGATAATGATTGGTTTACTTTGTAAACGTGTGAAAAATACAGTCAGGCATTTACGACCAAATTGCAGAAACGTGTATGACACACAAATACAGCTGTGATTACTTCAGCCGAATATGTCACACGTGTGACATATACGTTCCGTGACATATACGATCCGACAAAGCCTTGTCGAAGCATTATTCTTTATATGTTATCGTTGGCCTAAATGACTGACTTTATGGTAGATCTTGCTATCAGCTTGTACTTGTAAAGGATAAGTTTGCTGCTAGCGTTTTAGATAAAGAAATTAATGTGTCACCAATGTTATATATAAATTATTATAGAGAGTTTATTAGACATTGGTTTTCAACTTTCAAAAGAAATTAGCTACATTATTACAGAAAGATTTCAACACGACCACAAAAACAATTTTAAAATCCAATTCAATACAATATCGAAATACTGGTTTAAGTCGTAGTTTTATCAAACTTTGCTTTCAAAAATCAAAAGAAATAATTTTCTTCGAAATATTATCATATTCTTAGCATAAACAACTTTAAATGGAATAACGGGTAAATATGTAATTGCGGTTACATTTTACAGGAACCTGTTAGTTCCAATCAGTTGATTGTACTGTATTTGATTTCGACATTTTACCATCAAGTAAGGTTTCATTGACAATAATATTGAAATACAGTTTCATAAAACATCTATATTTCTGATAAAATTCCTGTAGAATTCTGAGAATAACATATAAATTAAACTGTGTACAGCTTACTATAAGAAATGAAATTCATATCGGGAATGATATATATCGAAAACATACCCTCCCCACACAGAGAAAAAGAGAGCGTGGGTCTGTACTGTGTTCAATTTTAAAAAAGATCAGAAGTAATAATACCAGTATAAACATATGTGTGAAGTTGATTATACGTTTGAAGTTCGACATTCAAAACCAGTTCGACGTTCGACATTCAAAACGGTTCGAACGCCGAAACGTTTAGCCAACTTTACACACATAATATAACTGTAAAAGACAAGTCATGCAAACTTAGTCAGTTTGATGCAATAATCTTAAACATTTAACATATGAATGAATATATTTCAGACACACAGTTGTTATCACGTTATAAATGCAGTAAGTCCAATAATAATAAAAGATCTTAAATGTACTGATGAGTCCATGATTTGGCAGAATTTAAGATCCTTTTCAGTCATAAGTAGGCATTTTACAGTAATAACCACAAATAAGACTGAAGTTTTACACCCTTAGCTGTAAACATGCAGCTTTAAAACCACATTTGTGCATTTGAACTTTATCAATTTACTGAAAGTAGAATTTGGTTAATTTCAGTAGGTATTTTTAAATTTTATCTGACTTAGTTCCCATTTCTAAATCATTTATTTTGGAAACAACATTTTTAATCATTAATCGATAAAGACTGTCTTACCTTTCAGTCAAAAATGTTTAAAATAACCTGTTTTTACAGTAATCTTCATTTTACTCTTTAACATCAGTGTGCCTTTATCTTATTTACAAAGTCTTTGCCATATCTTTATATTCAGATTTTACGTTTGCGGTGACTTGATGCTCAGTATCAAATGTTTACTTGTGTTGGCATGACGCAAACAAATACTAGGTAGACTCTCCCACAGTGCGAACAAGAGGAACGAACAAATCCAAACAAATTGCACAAACAGATATCAGACTATTTCTAAATAATCTTTGTGTAAAATTTGCCAGATATGTTTTGTTCACATAAAACATTTAAAGAAATAATGCTTTTGTTTTTATGTTTCAACTCACTGGTTAGCCGCAACGAAACGAAAATCAATGTCCTGGACTATATCAAAACTAAGAAATTTCAATGTAACTAGTACGATGCCACGTTATAATGTGAAGTTAACATTTAGCGATGAAGCAGTTTAAAATCACTTGTCTATTATGCAAAGTTTAAGTAATAAATACTTCTCAGAGAGAAAGAAATATAAGTAAAACGATTGCTTCTCACGTAATAAACGCGATTGAGAATTTTAAGCCAAGCAGGTACCAACTTGAGCTCCTAGACCCTAGACAAGCATAATCATCATCATCACAATCATTAACAACAATAACAACAACAGCAACAACATCATCATCAAAAGAAATATACTACTACTACTACTACTACTACTACTACTACTACTACTACTACTACTACTACTACTACTACTACTACTACTGCTACTACTTCTACTACTACTACTACTACCTACTACTACTACCTACTACTACTACTACTACTACTACTACTACTACTACTACTACTACTACTACTACTACATTGCAGCTTCTGCTTTTGTAGTTGTTGATTCTGATGCATGTGATGATGATGATGATGATGATGATGATGTTTTTGTTATTGTTGATGATGATGATAATGATATGATGATCATGATGTTGTTGTTGTTGTTGATGATGATGATTATGATGATGATTATGGAGACTACGACGAAGATGATGATGATTGTGATGATGATGATTATGATGATGATGGTGATGATGATTATGCTGGCTTATGTGGTACTTACATTTCCCGCATTAGGTTAATTGTGTTTTGTTGTTGTTGTTTAAAGTTTTTCTTAAATAAATGGACTACTTTTACATGCAAAAACACCGATGTGACATAAGTTGCTCTTTATGTTTATGCGCATTTTGGTAAGTGGCAAATATGTTTTCGTGAGCGTAGAAAAACTATATCCAACCGAATATTGCTCATGTCCAAATTTCGGTTGAAGTGTGTGCCACATTCGACCGAATAAGTCACACATGTGACATATTCGAACCGAATATGTCAAACATGTGACATATACGTTCCGTGACATATACGGTCCGACAGAGCTGTATTATTTTTAAAAAGAGAAACAATCTATACTTTCTTGAGCATATTTTCATTTGAATGTTATGAAAGGTTTTCTAATTAAATTATGTTTAGTTTAAAACAACAAAAGTATTGTGCATTAATATACCGATGCAGAAATGTATATAGCTAGATATACACTTAACTTTCACTGCTGCAAACAGAAAAAGGCACCAATATATTCCCCGTCACATTCGGAAATGTTGAAAGGTTTTGGCTACTGAGAAGAAAATGTAAAGTAAAAATAATTGATGTTCAATTTGCAAAAATGTTCCACAACGGGCTCAAGCATTGTGTCGGTACAATCATATTTTTATTTAACAAGCCCATGTGTAGTAGCTCTTCCAGACAGGTGTAGCTCTTTTATTGGTTACAGAAAGATGTAAGTTACAAGTGCAAAAACATATAATGAATATACGTTTTAGGTTTTAAGTCGATGTAATTAGCTTTGCGTGTTCTAACATTAAGACAGCTGGCTTAATGTAAACTTCTTTATTTATTTATAGAATAAACATCGACATCTATTTCACGGTACACAACGGGCTACATTGTATCTATCAGACCATGATTTAAGCTAGTAAAGTGTTTGAGAACTGTTTGCCGTCGTTCAGGTGAACATGTTTTTTTCTACATTTTAGAGATGACATTGCAAAACCGGAACGAACGTGTACATGTACGGCTGTGAGTTACGAATGTAAAAAATCTAATAGTATCATTCGCCCTTTTTGTTGATAAATACAAGTTAGATCTTCTTTTTAACAACCAATTTGAACAATTCTGCCGGTAGCGCCATCAATAACGCAGCATACACTTTGTTAAAAGATAAAACACATTTACTCTGAAATGTATTTATAACTGAACGCAATGTGTTCGCTTAAAGTAAGATAGAATGTGTTGCACATGTTTTAAACATGTTATATTTTGCGTTAATCTTACCGGTTTCACTGAGTTAAAACCGTTACTTTATTTTATGAGTATGAAACCAGCGCTAAAATCATCATTTGCATTTCCATGTAAAAATACCCGAAAATATTCAGCAAAATTCGACTTTTTGTAGTCATACTAAGTTGTAATTTGTAAAGCGCCGACTCGAGCTTTCAAACTGACAACTGATTGCTTAGAAGATGAAGTATTGTTTTAAATGTATCATTCCACCTAGAAGTAACTGGTGTTTTCTTACATTTAAGTAAAGATTATGTAAGTTAAGAATTATTTTAAAATTTATCAAATTAAATTCGGCTGAACTAAGTCTGGCTTAAAATGTATAAGATAGTTTGGGTTGAAGACAAAATGACCATCAGAATATTTTCTAACTGCCATAAAATATAATGCCTCGTGATTCCAAATATGTAATGGACTCATTCCAAGCAAAGCTTTACACAGACTTTTATTATTTAATCAAATTTGATAACACTCTTATCACGCGAATGATAATTCATTTTTTCGCGCTTGAATATGCACTTATGTCTTATTATCGGTACACTGTGTGACAACTAGGCTGTCATGTGACATTTATAATCGAATACAGAAAAGAGCAATGATCATATTGCAGATTAGACTGGATTAACGTTTTTCTAATAAGCAGATTTAATAATGATTTAATTGTTTTATAAATTTTCCAAGTTATCGATAACGACCGTAAGTTTGTTTAACAATCCTTGTGGTAAAAATAAATCACAATTTTTCATACTGGATTGGTCAAAGTGTCCTTATAAGATTGCTTACTGGAATTACATAAATAAATCACAATTACATAAAATTAACAATCAGTTACGTGTGTCAACAAGAGACTGACTAGATATTAATACTCAACAATAATTTTTCCATATGGCGCAGAAATGTACTGCTTAAATGTACTTATCGGTGTAAAGTACAATTGTTGATCTTTAGAGAAAGTCTTGCAACAGGAAAAACATTGAGGCTATAACTTTTTCTTAACCCTTTCCTGTATAGATAAACCTTTATTGAAAGGGCGAACAGTTTAGATCCAGATCAGCCGGCATGTCCGTGTCGTCTGAACAGGATCTAAACTTTTTGCTTTTTAATTCATTAGGTTATTTCTGATTAAAATGCGACCAGTGCAGATCATGAGCAGACGGCACGGATGTGCCGGCTGATCTGGATCTACACTGGCCGCACATGCGTAAAAATGCGTATACACAATGTATATCAAGGATAGGGTTAAGCTAAATATTATACTTACCTTTATAAACACATGTTCAATGATATATTTGTAAATAAGAAATGGTTTTGTTTAGAAATAAACAAGCATAGGTATTAATTAGAAATAAACAAGCATAGGTATTTATAATATAACGTCGTGTTTGAATGTTTTTCAGACTGCCATTAAAACCCCATTTATCATTACATTGTACAATAGCCGTGATTGTATTTATGTTTAACAGGATTTATCGACGTGCTTTTGTTTATGCCGCTTAATCATTATTACCAACTAAATTATCCAATGTAATGCTAAAGATTGGTTAGTATATTTCTTGCATGTATCATCTCCAACTCAACTTTTCAACTTTTATTTACATATAAAGGTTCGAGTCCCACATAATGCGGGAAACATCGACATAATATAATTAACAAATACGCAAACATAACATAAACAAAGATACCACAATACAATTTACAAACATAAATCACGTGACAGTTGGAAAACGGCTATTGTTAGTTTTTAGTTTTTAATAAATGGTAGGTATGATGGAAGGTATTATGTAATAATACAGATTATATCGATGAATAAGAAAACAATTACATAAAATCTGTTTCATGCTTACAAGAGAAGGAGTAATAGGTAAACAGCAAAAACATTTATAATAGCCCAGGACTGAACGAGTTTGGCTATAAATTTTTTTTCAGCTTCATGCTGCTTTAGAGCATTTAACATTTATCTGCCATGTTATCTCATTGTAATAATCACTGTTCAGCTGCAATTTGTTGCAGTTTCATGCTCTGTCCCATGAGATTATAAATGGCCATTTACCTTGAACATTTTCTGGTTTTGATTTCAACTTTTGTTAAAGTAAAGTTGTGTTTAGAAACTTTAAATACACTAACGTATGCTTTTTTATTTACTGACATAAAATATTTTATACAAACTAATATAAATTTGCTTTAAAATTACTAAAACACTGACAATTAGGAAAGCTGTAAAGCTCTATCGTGTTGCGCGTAAAATTTTTTACTGATAGTAAAATTATAAAAAGAATATGTAGTTAGATTTTAAAGGTTCTTTAGAACCCGTTTACATTTCCAGTTGCTTAAAACAACAGTTTACTTGAATTCTGAATTACATTAGTGTAACAAGGGTTCTGAAAAATCCACGCCTGAACCAAGGATTGAACCCTGGACCCCTCGCATGACAGTCCAACGCTCTACCACGTCGCCATAAAAGCTAGCTCTATGGCTAGATAGTACAAGCGCGATACTAACTCAACCATTAGTTTCATAAGAATCAAGTTAAATTTTGGAGGAAATAAATTAATTTTAAATGACACAGTGCATTTCAAATTGAATTTGAAATGTGCACACTGTTTGGATATGATTTTTACACACATATATACATGCTTATTGAAGTATTCACGAATATTAATATTAATTAATTATTCAAATAACCTTTAGGGGTTTGTGTTTTGTGAGTGTGGCAATTTCTGGCATGCATATTTCACTTTCTTTTTATAATGAGATATAGAGGAAATTTGTTTTTACCAGTGTAAGATAGAAGTGTATTTCACCAAGTCAGCTCTGACAGTCATATTTTCACAAGTGGCGAAGCTCACGTAAAAATACATTTCTACCTTTCACAAATGTTCTTTTTATTTTACGCTTTTAATGCACATTCTGCTGTCACATATTTACTTTTTTATGCTTTTAATGCAAAATCTGCATGAATTTTTAAGACAAAATTCATAAATGGTGCCATAAACGTTAAGTTTTAACGTTACGTCATGACGTCATACATGCAAACTTTTACCCGTTTTCTAAACGTTCACATTTGACATAATTATTATGTGCATATGCAGGGCTTTTTCCTTCTATAATAGGGGTCGTTTATGTGCGCCTTCCCCTCAGAAAATTTCTTTAAAATCACGCAATTTTCTCCAAAAAGTAACTTTACATCAGTTTTTTTTTCATTCAACTTCAGAGAAAAAAGAATCACGATATGTTTCTCAGAATAGGGTGCGGGCACATCCCCAGGCAGTTAAAAAGATCTGATAATGTGTACCAACGTGTTAAAACATAAGAAGTAAAAATGATATTCCACTGCATGATTACAGTGGAATATTACTTTTATTTTAACGAGAAAATCTCTGATTCACTAATTCTATAATTTACTGATTATCTGCTCATTAGAGTGCGAAATATTGCTGTAAAGTTTCTCAGTAGATCTCATCATTATCTCGAGACAATACAGGGCCCAAAATTATAAAACTAAGAATGTAGACAAGTCTCAAATCTCAGGCAGTTGATTTGCTGAAATGAATAATTGTCTCCATTTCAGCAAATCAGATGGATGAGATATAGGAGCATGGTCTCCAGTCTCAGTTTTACAATCCTCAGACCAGGAAATCAGCTTGAGACAATATGCCGGTTAATATAATTTCATATGTCTTAGCTGAATGTACCGTTTTCTGATATGCTTTTTCGTATTGAAATAAAATGGTAAAAATGGTAACACTTAATGTTCCAACAATTTAGAACTGACATTGATCTGACAGCCGCCCATTAATCTGCTACCCCACTGTTATTTATTGACCTTTGTGTGTTAAGTTTCCAATTAACCCCAATCAAGAAAAAGTTCTCCGGGACTACTAATCTCGGCGTGAACTAACGGTTTCCCGCCCATCTGCGTACCAGCGATTGCGTAACGCAATGAGCTCTCACAATTAGTGCCACTGGCAGATGTTCTAATGATTCAATAATTCAAATCTTAATATTTTCTAGCATGTTTGCACCTATGAAAAAAGTTTAAATTCTGCATCGTTTGCTTAAGTGCATTTTCGGCTGTATACTAGGACTTGATTTATTTTTCACTTATGATAGATATTTGATAATCGATAATACAAGTTAAACTTTGAAAAGTATAAAATTAAAGAACTAGTTATAATGAGAAAAAACAGTGCGGCAACGTTGACTAAAGACTAGCGACTATTGTATGAATATATGGTAAAGAACAAGAATGTGTTTGATTTCAATGCAAACTAAGGGCTAAGTGCGGAAGCTGATAAATGTGAACATACTGATCTAAGCTTAGTTACCATTTTAAGATCACTGGTTTGATACTTTTTCGCATATTTCTTCTGCCGTATGATATTTTAGTGGAATGTCCGATTGTTTTAGCGTAATGGATTATCTAACTGATGAACAGGTAAGCACATTACGTAAATAATGGGGTAAATGGGTTTAAAGTAATTCTTACTAAAGATAAGCAAGAACTATTAACGTATGCATTTAATTAGAAATAATTTATGATACATTAACTACATTGCATATAATATTCTGTAACATCCCAGAAAAATATGGAATAACAATTCATTTCATTCTCAAATGAATGCCCTTTAGAAGAGGTTACGGCGTGATACTGTCTTGAAATGCAATGCGTCATGCTATGCTAATTTATTAGAAAGTTCATGAACTCAAGATCTAAAGGTAAACCTAGCAAACTAACATTCAAGAGACTTGGTTGAAATATTGAAGTCTAAGAATGAGGAAATATTCAAGTAAGGGTAAATGCTTTTGTTCTAAATAAAAATTGCAGTTACTTGTAAAAAAATAAATACTATAATATAACTACGGTATAATTATAGTAAATTTAATATAACTACGTTCAACATCAGTAACATGACATTGTTGTTTACTTTGATTTTCAGAAAAAGAAGTACCAGAGACTCAACAAATCATGTATTAAGAGTGATATAAATAATAAACGGTTATGAAGGTGATAAAATGACCCACCGCTTATATAGATGACGCAAAACGCTCAATATTCATCAGCTACAGGGAAAGTACCAAGAGAATCATAGAAGAAAAGACATTAAATCAAAGAAAACAACTAGAAGTCGTAAGTACCGTTTTATAACTATACAGTGATGGTGTCGCCAGTTAATTAGTTCATAATAAGACATGATGAAGCAAAAAGGTGCTTTCGTGACTAAGGTTTCTGGCTGTAAATTCCTTGACAAAACTGCCGTGGATTCGAATCTTTAGGAGGCAAACTTTTTCCAACTGGCTATCAGAAGGTCGATGGTTCGACCCGCGTTCGTGCTCGTGCATAACATATCTACATGTAAGTTCTTTTCATGCATGATAAAAGGCCGGGTATGCAATGTGCGAGGCGGCTATAAACGACTTTATATATACGACTCGTCAAATAATATAGCGCGGCACCACACAGTCGCTTACATGATTATGAAAATGAGAGAAATAATAGAGTAAACCATTATATTTTTTAATTCAAATGTGTTTTTATTATAGGCACGATTCTTGTTGTTGTTGTAAGAAGACAGATTATCATACATTGTTTATTTAGATAGAGAATTAGTGTTAAAATATATTATTTTTAATATCGATTTCACGAAGTTTTGTCGTTGACAATGCAAAGAATATCTTTGTAATTTGTTTCGGCTGCAAGAAATTATAATTTTCGTAATTTACTGGATATCGACAAAAAATATATTGCTGAAAATCCCTAAAGGGCTTAGGTTAAAGTCTGGAATATAGGAACAGAACAGAATAGGAAAATAGAAATCAGCTATCATTGCTACGTTAATTTGAAGAAAAGAAATGATATCTTAATTGGCCAAACGGTTACTGAGATAATATCATTTAAGTATAATCTATCCTTAAGTATGCTAGTGTTATGTGCACATATCGAGTTTTTGTAAATAGTATTTAATACCAACTTATAGAAGAAATACTCCGAAAGAAACTTTAAATCAAATTAGTGATAGTTTTTCCAAATAATTACATGACGAATGTTGTGATATATTGCGATTTTCTCAATTTTCTCACTATATTTGTGCACATCAATTAATGATGGGTGACTCGAAAAGTATTTAATCAGCAACTTTAGAAGTCCTAGTCTATTTAATCATAAACTTAACATTAGTCCAGATTTCGGCAAATAGATATATAAATAAAAGAAAATGTATTGCTATGAGCACTAATTATATTTTATAGAAAATATATACATTTTTAGATTAATTTTTCATTAAGGTGAAATTGTAAAATTATTTTTATGTTCAATACAACAAAGCACTCCAAGCGTTCTCTGAAGTGTGTGTGTTTTACAGCGACATTTTTGTATTAATAAGTATGGAATCATAGTTAAAATGACTCGCGCTCGCGTAGTTCATATGTTTCTACAAAATCGTGTGAATATAATACAGAATAGTATACTCATCCCTTTAATACGTCTTTAATAAGGTTTAAATTGAAAGCAATAATTACGGTATCCTAATATATTTGGATAACTATATTTATTTTCTAGTTTTAATTGGGGTAATAACAGTTCTCTGACCTGAAGACGTTAATTGAGAGACGACTTAAATGATTAACCATTGTGCAGATAATAATAGTTTGTGAGAAATAGGGAATCGCATATTCCACCTCATGTATCAACTTACTAAGGTGTTCCGTTGAATTCAATCACTGTTTGTTTTTGTCATTTCGACGAAGAATTGTGTATTTCTGCAACACAGATCATCACATTTATAAAAAAAAAGTTTGAAAGTATGCCAAATAAACAGGTATAACACACAAAATATAAGTCAACAGGCAAGGGTGATAGTCGTCACATTGAACGTTGAAGTAAACGGTCATGTGTTCATATGCCTTGTGTATCTATATGAACTTCATCAAAAGACCAAGCCCGGCATCAGGGAGAATTCCAAGACGCCATATACACTTGTCAAAAGTTCTAGGTGCACACTTGTCAGGTTTGAATATCTTAAAGAAAACTTATTCTTATTAAAGAACATTTCATAATATGTTAATTATAACATTGTGTAATAATTATGATTAAACAATAATAATTAGTTGAAAACCGTGAGTATATTTTATCCACGCCGGCATACGCTATTTAAGAAATAATAAATAGCTTCCGGTGACTTATCGCAGAATATATCACGGGGCGGAGTTCAGATGCGTTAGGATATATCACATTGGCGTAGGTCTGTGTGATATATATCTACCCATCTGAACGACGGCCCTTGATATATCATGCAATAAATCACCGGAAGATATTTATTATTTCAATTCTAACGCGACTTAACTGAGTGATCAATCGAAAAAAATTTAATCCAATTTTAGCGCGTTGTTATAAACGCAAATGGGTTACAAGGTCGACTGTTAGTGCTTACTCCCTAAACATCTCCATAATTTAAAAATTGATAATAATTCAAAGATTAAATAATAATCTTGAATACATGTTTATCCAACCGCGCATCCAGCACTCGCCTGTTGTCGTTCGATCCGTACTTGTCATTCAAACGGTTTAATACCTTTATCATGGAATAACATATAAACTACAGAAATGACGTGACGTCGTTAAAATGGCGTGTTGACGTCACCTTAACGTTGCCAAAAATAGCGGAAAATGATTATAGTATTTTATTTAAATATATAGAAAAAATATTATTCTTTTTCTGTGTTATCATATTACGCACGGGTAAAAATTTCGCGTATTATGTGTTATCTTAAATGCGCGAAATTAAATCCCAGCAAAATATGCAATTGTCACGTGATACGGTCGCTAAAATAAAGTGCGGGGGCGACATATTAATATATTGGCATAGTATTAAGTATGGAGTGGAGTCTTGGAGTGGAGTCTGGAGTTTTGTCTGGAGTCTGACTTTGGAGCTGAATTTTTGGAGTGAGAATTTGGAATCTGACCTTGGAGTTGGTTTTGTTTTTGTTTTGAAATTGTATTATTTATTATGACAATGATATTCCTTTTTATCTTTAGCGTCGTGGGTTCAAATCTCACACACGATTGTCTTCTAAGCTGTTTATGATCAATATTTATCCCCCGCCGATTAAATCGAGAGGGGGATATTGTTTTGGCGTTGTAAGTCCGTCACGGTGTCAAGCTGTCATGCGTCACGCTGTCCGTCCGAATTTCGTTTCCGGGCTATTTCTCTGCAATCACTGGATGGATTTCAACGAAACTTTGTGGAAACTATTAGTACCAAAAGGAGATGCTCATCGTCTTGTTCCGGTCAGACCATTTAACACAGAGTTATGGCCCTTGGATAATCTATGTATTATGTACATAGAGCTGTATTCGTTTCACTGCTTTTTCTCTGCAACTACTGAATGGATTTCAATGAAAATTGCTGAAAACCATCTATACCAAGAGGAGATGCGCATATCGTCGTCTTGTTTTGGTTAGACCATTTAACACAGAGTTATTGCCCTTTGATAACTTATGCATTATGCATATTGAGCAGTATTCGTTTCCGCGCTATTTCTCTGTAACTAGCGGATGGGTTTCAATGAATCTTTCTGAGAACCATCAATACCAAGAGGAGACGCGCATATTGTCATCGTCTTGTTCCAGTCAGACCATTTAACACAGAGTTATTGCCCTTTGATAACTTATGCATTATGCATATAGAGCAGTATTTGTTTCCGCGCTATTTCTCTGCAACTACTCAATGGATTTCAATGAAACTTGCTGAAAACCATCTATACCAAGTGGAGATGCGCATATCGTCGTCTTGTTTCGGTCAGACCATTTAACACAGAGTTATTGCCCTTGGATAACATATGCATTATGCATATAGAGCAGTATTTCGTTTCCGCGCTATTTCTCTGCAACTACCAGAAGGATTTCAATGAATCTTTCTGAGAACCATTAATACAAAGAGGGGATGCGCATATTGTCGTCTTGTTCCAGTCAGACTGTTCAACACAGAGTTATGGCCCTTTGATAACTGATGCATTATGCATATAAAGCAGTATTCGTTTCCACGCAATTTCTCTGCAACTACTGAATGGATTTCAACGAAACTTTCTGGAAACCATCAATACCAAGAAGAGATATGCATGTCATCGTCTTGTTCCAGTCAGACTGTTTTACACAGAGTTATTGCCCTTTGATAACTTACGCATTATGCATATAGTGCAGTATTTATTTCCGCGCTATTTCTCTGCCACTTTTGGATGGATTTCAATGGAACTTTCTGGAAACCATCTATACCAAGAGATGACGCGCATATTGTCATCTTGTTTCAGTCAGATCCTTTAACACAGAGTTATGGCCTTTTGATAAGTTATGCATTTTGCATGTAGAGCAGTATTTGTTTCCTTGATATTTCTCAGCAGGAATCTATGGAAACCATGAATACTAAGACAAAATGCCCATATTGTTGTCTTGTTCTGGTCTGACCGTTTTATATTCTGGTGAGCTGCCCAACCCTTTTCACCATCTGAATTTTTTTTCATCTTTGCCATCTATGGTAAATATCTAAATAAAGCCCTATGTCTTCAGCTGTTGTGTTAGTAATAACCAGTACTCGGCGGGGGATATAAATTCAACGAATTTGCTTGTTTTATTTGCACTTGATCCTGATAAATCGGCACATACGTGATGTCTGATCAGGGTCTTCACTGTTCGCTTTTTGATCAGAAATAATGCAAAAAAAGTGTAAATACTGATTAGATGGCAGAGATCTGCAGGCTGATCTGGATCTTCACTGGTCATCCATGCCATTTAATCGTATATATGGTGAAAAGGGTTATTTACTGTTCAAATATTTGATTCGATAACATAAGGCCCATATATTTATCGCATATACATATACATAAACTGTACTCACATATTTGTTTTATTTTATCAATTTATTTCGGAAACTTTCTATCATATTCTTCGTTATAACAGTCAATTTATTGATACATGAATTAAGAGATGTTCACAGAAATGCCACCACAGTATACATGTACATGTATAAAGTATCATTTGCAACTCTACTGCAACTCTACTGCATGATAACTGATAAAACTTGTTGAATAAACAATCGCCTGCTTCGAACTACTGCAGAGAAGGTTAATAGGGTCATGTGGTCAAATTAAGGGCATTTCAGGACAGATGTGTAGAAACTGAAAGGTTGATGTTTGCTTTGGGGATTTCTTGGCATGTTAAAAATAAATTATTTAGCAACATGAATGAACATAACATTATAATCACAAGAAGTAATAGATCAATGAAACAATTCGAACAGTGCGTTTCCAGTCTAGATTTATTCACTCTATTAAAAATCAATTTCAATGTCACTCTAAAATTTCGCTCCAAAAAAATCAGCTCCAAAATTCAGCTCCAAGGTCAGACTCCACTCCAAGACTTCACTCCATACTTTATACTATGCCTAATATATCGCGCGTGTATATATTATACAT
Source organism: Corbicula japonica (assembly GCA_038501625.1). Lineage (NCBI taxonomy): Eukaryota > Metazoa > Mollusca > Bivalvia > Venerida > Cyrenidae > Corbicula > Corbicula japonica. Next base: position 273,314 of record JAZAYU010000281.1, read on the forward strand.
TCGCGATATCGCATCGTTTTTCGCGTTTTTGTGGTCTCACTGTCCTGAGGAAGAGAATCCGAAACGCAAAAACACGATGCGAAAACACAGAATAACGACCACGGAAGAACATTCGCAATATCGCTTCGTATTTCTGTGCTTTCGTGGTCTCGCCTAAGAAGTCGACAGGGCGAAACAATGATGGTTCCGACGAAACACTGTAACATACTATTACGTGTTGCAAATGACGGCATATGCTTAAATTTTATTACCGATATATATGTTTAACAACTTTGATATTCTGTAAATTAGAACGAGTATTCCTATTGATTTTGCCAATCATTTAAGTAATACACATCTTGACATAGAATAAAAATAAACATGTTCAGTATTTTTAAATTATAAAAAAATAACAGACCTGTTTCGCATATTATTTAACTTTATTGCTTTTTAACAATTTTGTTTATAACTTCATAATTTTCTCATGCCAATTTACAAGCTAAATCGTGTCAGTATACTGATGAAGATTATCTGAATAAGATTACTTCAAGATTACTGGCAAAACATGACATAATTAAACGCAAGTTGCATTAATTATGTCAAAAGTTCAACCTTAATACAAACACAAATATTTAACCCTATCGAATCTTCAAATGCATGAAGCATGATGTCGAATACCAAAAATGTCTTCAGGTCATGTGTGAGTTGACTATATCACTGAATTTAAGAAACCAAATAATATTGCCATGAAATCGCCGACAATACAGCTACCTTCATTAATTACAGATTGATTGCTTCATAAATCTCTTTGTTTATAGTTCTAGTTACAGCTATCAGGAGATTATCATTTATGCCAAAACACCATAAGCCGAGCGCCTGCTTATTTATTACGCGTCATAGTAATACAGTATTTGTTTCATGTTATTGTTGCTCTTTTAGGCGGCGGTTAGTGTCCACATTAGTTATTGCATCAGGCCATAATACATTTCCTATGATCGAGTACACGAATTTACAGTTGCAGTACATTAAAACAGAAATTTCAATATCTGACCTATAGCCATAGCAGGAACAATGAATAATAGGCGTTCATCATTCATTTTAAATAAAAAGAAAAAAATCGTTTTTTACTCTCTTTTCATCTCGTACTTCCACAGTAAATGAATATGAAAAATTACCGTCGCATTTTATCTCTCTATAATACTGTTACAGGTGGTTCGCAAATAAAGCAAATAAAGCGCAAAATAAAAAGATAAAATTGATCGGTGTTTAAAATAGGCATTAACATGTTCTAGGATATACGACACTATTTTTCATGTCATATAACTGTATTTGTAGTGTGTTATCTTAAGAAAACGACAGTAGTTGAAAGTTACGTTTTCTAAGGAATCTCAGAGATAAGTTCCTGTAAAAAATTCTCAGTCGTGACATGAATCTAAGAACAAAAACGATTAAGTATCATTCTTTAGCTGTGCTACATGTAATATTTCTTTGATTGTTTTAATTAAACACTAATATGTATTTTTGTTATTTACAGACACTCCATGGACCATTTGGTTCAAGAAATAAACGTCAACTTTGCCATCTGCATCATTTCGAGGAAGGAAAGAGACAGTTTGAACAGTAATGTAATAAACGGATGAAACACACCTTTCAACCTCATAATTTCCATACAGCAGTTCTACAAGAAAATCAAGACTTCACGTTGTTTTATAACTATTTCCCTGATCATGAACTGTCTTTTATTTCGATTTGTTAAATACTGCAGAAACTCCTTAAATGACTGTATATTAATTAAAAAACACAACAACACAGTAACATATTTTTAGAGTTGTTAACTAAAAGACAAGTTTGTTGTTATGCAATTTTCTTTTAAACTTTTTAGTTTATAAAGCCACATATTCAAAATACGAAATCTGCAAAGACAATTTGAAACTTCTTATTGGATATGCAACACTGTCTTATGGTTTTATTTGTCATAATATTATGTTTAACCAGGTTTTCTTTAGAAAAATCCTATTAGATTGGGGTATGTCGTTGGGCGGGCGGGCGGGCGGCTGGGCGGGCGGGCGTCTACATTTTGTTAAGTTTTTTTGTTAAAGTTGCGTTTTTCTCAGTAACCATTCAAGGTACAACCTTGAAACTTAACATAGTTGTCTGACATATCAATACCAATTATCAGGACAAGTTTGATAATCCCTGACTGTATTTTGACAAAGTTATGCCCCTTTTTCACTTAAAAATTCTGTTAAGTTTTTTGTTAAAGTTGTGTTTTTCTCAATAACCATTTAAGATACAACTTTGAAACTTAACTTAGTTGTCTAACATCTCAATACCAATAATCAAGACAAGTTTTATAATCCCTGACTGTATTTTGACAAAGTTATGCCCCTTTTTCACTTAGAAATTGTGTTATTTTTTGTGAAAGTTATCGTTTTCTCAGTTACCATTCAAGGTATAGCTTTGAAACTGAACATAATTGTTTGACATCACAGTACCAATTATCAGGTCAAGTTTAAAACCCCTGACTGTGTTTTGCCAAAGTTATGCCACTTTTTGACTTAGATTTTTGTTAAGTATTTTGTGAATGTTATCTGTTGATGCCAAATTGCCTGTTGACGCTTAGCTTGGTTTGTGGGTAGCTTATATCAACAGGCAGCTTGGGATTTCTACCCAGGTTTCTGTGATAAAGGTCAAGGTCACTGTTGCTAAAAATAGAAATTCAGCTAACCCTCAATAACTTGAGTTTGCTTTTACCTCTGGATGCCAAACTTAGTATATGAGTAGCTGATATCAAAAGGCAGCTTGGGATTGCCACCCAGATATATGTGATCAAGGTCAAGGTTACTGTTGCTAAAAATAGAAATTCAGTTTTCCCTCAATAACTTGTGTTTGCTTTGGTATATTGACGCAGAACTTAGTGTTGGTATCTAATATTAAGATGCAGCTTGAGATTGCTACCCAGGCAACTGTGATAAAGATCAAGGTCACTTTTGCTAAAAATAGAAATTCGGTTTCTGCTCAATAGCTTGAGTTTGCTTTGGCCTATTGACACCAAACATGGTTTGTGGGTAGCTTATATCAAGACACTACTTAGGATTGCTACCAAGGTGTCTGTGATAAATGTCAATGTCACTTTTGCTAAAAATAGCAATGCAGGTTTCTCCTTATTACTTGGGTTAGCTGTGATATATTGAAGTCCAAACTTTCTTTGGGTAACTTATACCAAGATGCAACTCGGGATTGCTACTCAGAAGTATGTGATCAAGATCAATGTCACTGTTGCTAAAAATAGAAGTTCAGTTTCTTCATATCAGATATTTTCTTAATAAAAGTATAAGAATTAAATGAAAACCTTGTTTTCGGCGCGTGGCGACTTTTTTTATTTTTTAATGTGGTGATTGTTTGCCAGATCAAATCTGACAACGAAAATAGTTGCTAAATGACTGCGTTTTAATTAAAAAACACAACAACACAGTAACATAGTTTTAGAGTTGTTAACTAAAAGACAATTTTCTTGTTATGCAATTTTCTTTTAAACTTTTTAGTTTATAAAGCCTCACATTCAAATTACGAAATCTGCAAAGACAATTTGAAACTTCTTATTGGATATGTAATACTGTTTTATGGTTTTATTTGTCATAATGTTATGTTGTTTTAATGTGGTGATTGTTTGCCTGATCAAATCTGACAACGACAATAGTTGCTACTTTATTTCTCATATTTGTTATAAATATCTTCTTCTAACAGTGTTGAAAAGTTTATAAGTTACTAAAACAGTCATATTTTACACTAAGTCAATATATGGCTGAATAATGTCAATGTCGTATGGCGTGTGGCTATATTCGGCGGCCACCTACATACACCATCGTTTATCTGAAAATTTGAAGCGTTCGTATTCCATGACTGGCTGAATTCAGCCAACAGGTTTTTGGCATCTGCATAACTGATGGTTTCTTATGATGAAGATTATTCATTCACACTTCTACATGTTAGTGATATCATGCAATGTGTGGCTGAATTCAGCCACCAGGTTTCAGCTTCTGCAGTATTGATGTTTTCTTATGATGATGTTTATTCTTTTGAAAAAAATGATCATTTAAACATGTAAACCATGTATAAAGCGGACTACTATGTAACGTTCATCTCTTTTCGAAGGTGGCTGAATTCAGCCACAAGGTTCTAGCTTCTTTTGAACAGAATTTTTAACTCTGATAGTTTTATTTGATTCGATGTTGTTAAATGATGGCATGCAACTTGTGGCTAAATTTAGCCATCATCATAATGTTATACGTTAATAAAAAATGTTTGATCAAATAACGTTTATCTTTGTTTTCTTTAAACATTTGTTGGTTTTTTGTTCGAAACAGACGAAAACAAAAATACAACAAAATATAGCAAAATATAGGGCATATCAGAAACGGGACTATCTAAAACAGAACGTGTTAAAATACTTGATTTCGTGTTTTATTGTGGCGTAATTTTGCATTTATTATAAAGATGCATTATTTGATTGCGCACAAAAAACTCGCGCGGGAATAAATTTGCGCACTTGTATTATTCTGATTATATTATGTATTTAATTGTTTGCATTTCGTGAGGATTTTATTTCGCGCACTGTTGAATCACTTTTCATGCTTTTCGTGCGCAACAGTAAAGCATGCATATTTTGGTTAGGACCATCTTATTGTTAAACTGTTAAACCGCGTGCCCCTATAAACACACTTAATCGCTGTTTATAAACAATAGCGTTAACCAACCATAACTCTGAATTTCTTGTTTATGAGATGTTTATAAGTATATGCTATTATGACAAAAAAATCACTGTAAAGATTGCCATTTACATGTAAACTGATATCTAAGTTGTAAAGTCAGACATCAATTGCAACAAGTCAGAGAATTAAGTAACTGCTGCTTTACATTTTCTCGTCTTACTTTCCACCTGCCTCATTGACTGTCAACGATAATTGTCGGATGTCTTTGAGGACATGAAGCATATAATGTTGGGTCTTGTGAAAGGGGTCTGAGGAACAAGTTATACATGTTTTACTTGTGTTTCATATTTAGGAAATGAAGTTTAACACAAAGGGCCAATATAATGATACCTTTATGTGTTTTGAGGCACAAATTACAATTTTGCAATATTATATCTCTTTCAGAACACGAAGCTGAAGTTGTAAAGGACCATGAAAGGGTTGAGCTAGAAAAAGAACTTGAAAAGCTCCGACTAGAAAACAGCGTAGAGAAGAAATGTCAGAACCGCATCAGAAGGAATATTAAGGAGGTTTATTTCAATTCCGAGTATATATGTATCCGAGAACTCATGTATTGGAATGTAATTTAATGCGTATCAGCACATTAAACCTTTCAGAACCAAGGGAAATAACTTAAATGGTTCAATTTTTAAGAATCGAGCTTACCCTAAACCAGGATGACAGTACCATTCTACCTGGTTAAACAATCCTTCAACTGCAACATCTGCTGATTTGTAAAATACATGTTTATGAACAGGGATCTCTAAATGTCACCGAACAGGAATGCTATCAATAAAATGCAGGATCTCTTTGTTTGAAAGCGTTAATAATGGATATTTTTATCTGCTAAAGAGAGTTAAATCGTTTCAAATATTTTCATATTTTAGACTATAGCTCACTTGAAGCAAGAGGTAAGTTCTCTAAAGTCGCAGCTGGACAGCCGTAATACAGAGTTCGTCATGTTGGAGTCCACGAACAAGGCCAGGCAGGAGCAGGATAACAACAAGATCAAATCTCTACAATCGGAACTGTCGAAAATCAGGCAAGTATACGACACAAAGGATAAAAGTATTGCAGAAGACAGGACTTACATTTTGCAGGAGTCAGGACAAACCTATTGCAGATAAACAGGATACACGTATAGAAGCATACAGGAAAAGCGTATTGCAGAGGTCAGAATAAATGTGTTTTTCAATAAAGTCTACAAGCGTGCAGAACTGCTAAAATGCAAACTTTTAACAGGTTATATGAATCGTTCCAGTTACAATCTACTCAGGTGTGTATTTTGCCCTCAGAACTTGTAGAATTTTAAATTAAAACTATGCTAATTTTTGAAGCAAAATTGAATCTTAAAAACGAAAATATTGAGCAACAATCGATAACTGAGCGCCTGCCAATCCTGGACTTCATTCAAAGCTTTTCATTTTCTGTATGTTTATTTCCGTAGGTTTACATTTGTAACATGGGTCATATGAGTTGTACAAAGACGCAAACAATATGCAATATTTGAGCGTGCTTCCTTATACAAAAATATGTTTAATTGTAAACCTCAGACGATTTTATATATAAAGAATTAGGTACTGGAAAAAAATTGTGGTCTGTGTTGTCAAAAGATCAATATGTATTAATATAATCAGTATCAACGTCACTTTTTTCGTTGTTATTGATGATATTATTAATTTTTTGTATCATCTTAATCTTGACTTCCGATGTTGTATTGTGTTGTTGTAAAATGTTAATGTTATTCTGTATAAATATTGCTTTTAAGAATTATATAACTTTATTTTAACAATAAAAATGTTTATGTTATTTACATGTATGTTTTGATATTGATTTCAAAATTTTGTTTACGGTATTAAGTGAGAACCACGAGAAAGAGTGCAAAAGACTGTCTAGCCAGATTCAGGATCTTCAGCACCAGATGACAGCATTGAAGACCTATCAATTACCAGGTATATGTATGCATTTCATATTATTTATTATAATACTAAATGTAAAACACGTAACTATTACGTATTCAATGTCGGGTATGCATTACATAATTCGTATTCTAAATGTAAAACACGTAAGGCTTACCAAATGTCGTGTATTCATTACATATTCTGTATTCTATATGTTAAACACATAAGATTTATCAAATGTCGGACATGAATTACATATTCAGTATTCTAAATGTAAAATGTGTACGACTTATCAAATGTCGGGTATGCATTACATATTCTGCATTCTAAATGTGAAATGTGTACGACTTATCAAATTTCGGGTATGCATTTCATATTCTGTATTCTAAATTTAAAATTCGCAAGACTTATCAAATTTTGAGTATGCATTACATATTCTGTATTCTAAATGTAAAACGCGTAAGACTTATCAAATATCAGGTATGCATTACATATTCTGTATTCTAAACGTTAAATTCGTAAGACTTATCAAATGTCGGATATGCATTCTGTATTCTAAATGTAAAACGCGTAAGACTTATCAAATATCGGGTATACATTACATATTCTGTATTCTAAATGTAAAACGCGTAGGACTTATCAAATATCGGGTATGCATTACATATTCTGTATTCGAAATGTAAAATTAGTAAGACTTATCAATTATCGGGTATGCATTACATATTCTGTATTCTAAATGTTAAACGCGTCAGACTTATCAAATGTCGGGTATGCATTACATATTCTGTATTCTAAATGTAAAACGCGTAAGACTTATCAAATATCGGGTATTCATTACATATTCTTTATTCTAAACGTAAAATTCGTAAGACTTATCAAATATCGGGTATGCATTACATATTCTGTATTCTAAATGTATAATTCGTAAGACTTATTAAATATCGGGTATGCATTACATATATTGTATTCTAATTGTAAACCGCGCAAGACTTATCAAATATCGGGTATGCATTACATATTCTGTGTTCTTAATGTAAAACGCGTAAGACGTATCCAATATAGTGTATGTATTACATATTCTGTATTCTAAATGTAAAACGCGTAAGACTTAACAAATATCGGGTATGTATTACATATTCTGTATTCCAAATGTAAAAATCGTAAGACTTATCAAATGTCAGGTATGCTTTATATATTCTGTATTCTAAACGTTAAATTCGTAACACTTATCAAATGTCGGGTATGCATTACATATTCTGTATTCTAAATGTAAAACGCGTAAGACTTATCAAATATCGGGTATGCATTACATATTCTGTATTTTAAACGTAAAATTCGTAAGACTTATCAAATGTCGGGTATGCTTTACATATTCTTATTCTAAACGTAAAATTCGTAAGACTTATCAAGTATCGGGTATGCATAAGATATTCTGTATTTTAAATGTAAAACGCATAAGACTTATCAAATGTCGGGTATGCATTACATATTCTGTATTATAAACCTAAAATTCGTAAGACTTATCAAATGTCGGTTATGCATTACATATTCTGTATTCTAAACGTAAAATTCGTAAGACTTATCAAATGTCGGGTATGCTTTACATATTCTGTATTCTAAACGTAAAATTCGTAAGACTTATCAAAAGTCAAGTATGCATTACATATTCTGTATTCTAAATGTAAAATGTGTACGACTTATCAAATGTCGGGTATGCATTAGATATTCTGTATTCTTAATGTAAAACGCGTAAGACTTATCCAATATCGTGTATGTATTACATATTCTGTATTCTAAATGTAAAACGCGTAAGACTTATCAAATATCGGGTATGCATTACATATTCTGTATTCGAAATGTAAAAATCGTAAGACTTATAAATGTCGGGTATTCTTTATACATTCTGTATTCTAAACGTTAAATTCGTAAGACTTATCAAATGTCGGATATGCATTTCATAATTTTCTGTATTCTAAATGTAAAACGCGTAAGACTTATCAAATATCGGGTATACATTACATATTCTGTATTTTAAACGCAAAATTCGTAAGACTTATCAAATGTCGGGAATGCTTTACATATTCTGTATTCTAAACGTAAAATTCGTAAGACTTAACAAATATCGGGTATGCATTACATATTCTGTATTTTAAATGTAAAACGCGTAAGACTTATCAAATGTCGGGTATGCATTACATATTCTGTATTCTAAACGTAAAATTCGTAAGACTTATCAAATGACGGATTTGCATTACATATTCTGTATTCTAAACGTAAAATTCGTAAGAATTATCAAATTTCGGGTATGCATCACATATTTTGTATTCTAAATGTAAAAAGTGTACGACTTATCAAATGCCGGGTATGCATTTCATATTCTTTATTCTAAATGTAAAACACGTAAGACTTATCAAATGTCGGATATGCATTACATATTCTGTATTCTTAATGTAAAACACGTAAGAATTATCAAATGTCGGCAATGCTTTACATATTCTGTATTCTAAATGTAAAACACGTAAGACTTATTAAATTTCGGGTATTCATTACATGTTCTGTATTCATAATGTTAAACGCGTAATACTTTTCAAATTTCGGGTATGCATTACACTTTCTGTATACTAAATATTACGTAATAAAAAGTATCAATTTCCAGGTATGCATTAATTTTCATATTCCGTATAGTAAATGTAACAAACGTAAGACTTATCAATTGCCGGGAATGCATTACATATTTTGTTTGCTCATCATAAAATAATTGAATTTAGGTTCAGACTTTGACACAATCATCGCATTAAACAGCAGTACACCTTAAAGTTAGTGATTTAAATGACATAAGGTTGGGGTTCTATGTTGATTTGATGTTTAATGTTGACAGATGTTTAAAATTGCCTCCTCTGTCCCCATTTCTTACTGTGAGAAGGTGAGATTTTTACGTGAACTGTGTAGCAGACAGACTTCAGAATAGGTTACCTCTCGTTTGCAACGGTACACTGTAGAACACTACACTGTAGAACGCTTCACTGTAGCACACTTCACTGTACATAGCATGACTTTACGTGTTTAGTATGCACAGCATAATACATATCTAACATTTATTAACTAATGAATCTTGACAGATTTCATATTTAACTTATTTACTGTACAATAATCTCAGATAATTTCGCCTTGTAGATCCTCGGGCTGCTGGCTTTGATGTTGGTAAACGAGTAGAATCTATATTCTTGCATACCAGATCAGGACATCCGGTGTTTTCACCCGTGTAGGAAATTTCGATTCTACATCCCCCCATGTAGAATGAGTCACGTGAGTGACGTCATATATTCAAGTTATTGACGTCATTTATAAAAATGGTTTGCGTTTATGTCAATATTTCAGCATAAGGAAATTAAAAAAGTTTATCTACATACATAGGAATGTTATACATGTAAATAATAAAAGGTATGCAAGAAAAAGTATCTTGCATGAGACAATCGGTAAAGATAGAAAAATCTGTCACCTCGGGTGAACTGTTTTGGCGGGAACTCGGCAGAGCCTCGTTCCCGCAAAACAGTTAACCCTCGGTGACAGATTTTTCCATCTTCACCTCACACTCATGCATGATACTTATACTCCTCTCCACGAAGGTATATGTTGAATATAACTACAAACATTAAATACTGTAATTTTTAGTGGCATTCCGTTAGGCACCATAAATTTACAGTTATAAATATAATATAATATGAAGTTATAATATTATCATTTAATGGCTTTTTCCTAAAAAAGCTTATCAAATAATACACTGATGTAACATTTTGTTTATCGTTTTATATGAAGTTATTTCACAATAAAAATAGATACTCAATTTGCAGTTAATTCGCCGTTTTGCAATATGGCATATATGAAGTAGCAAATATTGTAATTGGATTTATATTTAGTATATTCGCGTGGACAATCTTGTGCTGAATGTAAGCCGTCTAACCTTATCAGAGTCCTTAGTGCGTTTTTCTTTTGTTGTTTGTGACATAAACATTAACATTGCTATGAGCAGTGCACTACTCAATCTGTTATGTAATGTAACTTTCTTTGAATTTTTTAAAACGGGTGTCTTAAATTGTAAAATAGTAATTTCGATGGCAAGAGACTAAGGCACACTTACAAGTACCTAGCAATCATGGACGTAGTGGAATTTACGTTAAATTCGTGCTCTATACTAATCCAACTAGACAATATGCACGCTGAGTAATTTACATGGAGATTAACTGTCGAAACAACCGAAATATTATGTTAAAACATTTCCTGTACAGAACTATGATCAATTTGATATAACAATTACCCCTTTGGAGTTGCTGCTCAATTACCGCTGCTTTAGGTCCTATTATTATAGTCACTGCTGTTGTTGTTGCTGTTGTATTTCTTTAAAAAAAACAACATAACAACGAATATAAACAATTTCCCTGATATAAACTTTAAATTTATATTACTTGTTTTACTTAATACATTTATACATCTTAAAGTGATGTGTTTGTTAATGCTGTTAATACATGTAGTTACTGTACTTAATCGGACTCCTCGTAGTGTCTGTGATTTATTTTATATTAAGTGGTTCTTTGCTATTTTAATGGTCTCAGCGGGAAGCTCTTTACTGATTATTAACATGTGGCAACTCCTACCAATTATTTCTCTTGACATTTCTTTACATAATTGACATTTATGCATCTTTTCCTCGTGTTTTCTGAGTGCGGCTTTTATTAATTATATACGTTCAATTTTCCAAATATGGATACTTCAATTAGGATAGTTGAACGGTATGTACAATTCTTATTTCTTCTCTCCTAAAAAAGAAGTATTTTGCTTGCTCTATCGATGCTTATTATATCCGCAATGACTATCTATTAATTTAACTTCTTTTTCATTTTTGCATTTTATCAATGATTATTTTTAAAGAAAGAGTGTCATTGGAGTCAACAAATCTAAATTTGTTAAAATACCTCGGTTTGAAATCTGCCATTTTGAAATGTAGAATCTACCGGAAGCTGCAAACCTACTGTTACGACCAGGTATTCGAACAGAATGATCACCAACAGCAAGTATTACAAAATTATATTTTATTAAACAAACAATAACAAACAAGTGAAATTTACAATACCTTATATAGCTATAACTCCACACAATTTCAAAGTAAAGTAATAAATTGTCCACAGTTTATCCAATATTTAAATGTTATAGTCCTCTGATCCTGAATTATCACTTTGAAATCACTGTCCGAAAGTCCAGAAGTTCCAATATAGAAAGCCAAAATAATCACAACACGTTTGTTGAATAATCTTATTTTAGAAGTTATAAACTTATTAATTATATCCGTGAATGCCAACCAAAACAGTTTCAGATATCCAATTATATATATTACCAAAGAAGCTTCTAGAACCTTCAGACAATTTCTCCATCAAATATACTTCTAGAATATACCAGCAAGTCTATCATGCTAAATGATTACATAAATCATAGGGTTTTTCCATGTCTAAATATAGAACAGCTTACGGTACATGTACATTCTAGAACAATCTTGAAAAATCAATAATAGCAAACAGCATATATGTTTAAATGCATATTGAAGAAACTTCTACAATGACTTAACCCTTTCTTAGCTACATTCTAGAAAGTTCTAGCAAGAGATCAAATATAATAGCATGTATGCATAACACCTCCCCTCTTGAAGAAAAGAAAATTTTATGAATATAAAATTTTCTTTGTTCACAAAATTGACATCTCTATATCATAAGCAATCAACAGTGAAATGACATCATAAATATAAACATTCATAACAATACAGCAACAATATAATTCCAGCAAACAATTCAATATATATATATTCACGAACGAGATAATGCATCAGGAATAATGTTATCTTTCCCTTTGATGTGCTTAATGTCAAGATTGTATTCCTGTAGCATCAGGCTCCATCGCAGAAGGCGCTGATTCTTGCTCCTCATTTTGTTTAAGAAACTCAGAGGATTATGGTCAGTGAAGACAACAATTGGAGAAGTAGATGAGGATAAATATACTTCAAAATGTTGAATAGCAAGTACCAGAGCAAGACACTCTTTCTCAATTGTAGAATAATTTCTCTGTTGTTGATTGAACTTTTTTGAAAAATAACATACAGGATGATCTACTCCTTTGCTGTCTTCCTGTAACAGAACAGAACCTGCCCCTACATCACTGGCATCAACAGCCAATTTGAATGCTTTGTCAAAATTTGGGGCTAAGAGTACTGGTGCACTCTTGAGTATGGCTTTTAATTTGTCAAAAGCTATTTGACAGTCATCACTCCACACAAACTTTTTACCCTTTCTTAACAAATTTGTCAAAGGTTCTGCAATTGTGGAGAAATTTTGGCAAAATTTTCGGTAATAACCAGCCATACCAAGAAATCGCATCAGTTGTCTTTTCCCAACAGGTACAGGAAATTCAGAAATAGCTTTCACTTTTGCTTCAATTGGTCTAACTTGACCATGTCCTACGGTATGTCCAAGAAATGTCACACAAGCATGGCAGAAATCACTCTTGGCGAGGTTGATGGTCAGCTTGGCTTCTGTCAGTCGGTCGAAGAAGTCCCTGATGAGTTGTAGATGGTCGTCCCACAGGTCTGAATGGATGATGGCATCATCGATGTACACATCACAACCTTCTAGACCAGAAATGACCATGTTCATGAGCCTTTGAAAGGTTGCAGGAGAATTCTTCATCCCAAACGGCATAACTTTATACTGGTAAAATCCGTGTGGTGTCACAAAAGCAGAAATCTCTTTGGCTCTGTCTGTTAGTGGAACTTGCCAGAAGCCTTTTAAAAGGTCAATTTTTGTCACATATTTGGCATGTCCAACTTTATCTATACAGTCATCAATCCTTGGTATAGGAAACGAATCAGTTTTAGTCACAGCATTCACTTTGCGAAAGTCTGTACACATTCTGTAGGTTTTGTCTGGTTTCGGCACAAGTATACACGGAGAACTCCAGTCACTCTGGCTTTTCTCAATTAAGTCATTGTCAAGAAGATATTCTACTTCCTTTTGTAGATATTTTTGCTTTTCTGGATGCAAGCGATATGGATGTTGTTTTATAGGTGTGCAGTCTTCAACGACGACATCATGGAATATTTTGTCAGTCCTTGACGGAACATCTGGAAATAAATGTTTATACTCCAAGATGAGTGTCTTCAGTTCTTCCCTTTCTTCAGGCTCAAGATGCTGGAGTTTCTGGTCAAGGTTGTTCAGGATGTCAGAGTTGTTCAATTTCGCCGAACCAGGATCAGAGTTTTCAGTGTCTTTACTGTCCTTTTCAACATCATTGTGTGAAGTAGAATGCACTAAATTTACTGGTTTGAGTAGAGTATCTCTATCAAAATACGGTTTTAACATATTAACATGACATAACTGATTTTGTTTTCGCCTCCCAGGTGTATTAACAACATAATTCAAATCACTAAGTTTTTTCTCTACTGTATAAGGTCCACAATATCTAGCTTGTAAAGGTTTTCCTGGGACAGGTAACAATGCAAGAACCTTATCTCCAGGACTGAAGCCTCTTTCAACTGCTTGTTCATCATACCTTGCTTTCATTTTGTTTTGACTTTGTTTGAGATTGCTTTTAGCAAGTTCACAAGCAGATGATAATTTTTGCCTAAAATTTGAGACATACTGAAGTAAATTCAATGGACTAGATTCAGTTGAAAGAAACTTTTCTTTCATCAATTTGAGTGGTCCCCGAACAGTGTGACCGAACACTAATTCAAAGGGACTGAACCCTAGCGAGTCCTGAACAGATTCCCTGACTGCAAATAAAAGTAAATGTATACCTTCATCCCAGTCTTTTTCAGAATCAAAGCAGTATGATCTGATCATATTCTTCAGAGTCTGGTGAAATCTTTCTAAAGCACCTTGACTTTCTGGGTGATAAGCAGATGACTTGTACTGCTTTATTCCCAACTCATACATCACTTGTTGGAATAGACCAGACATAAAATTTGACCCCTGATCTGATTGCACAGACTTGGGAAGCCCAAAGAGAGTGAAAAATTTAGTCAAAGACTTGACAATAGATTTTGCTTTTATATTTCTTAAAGGTATTGCTTCAGGGAATCGTGTTGAGGAACACATAATTGTAAGCAAATACTCATTCCCAGACCTTGTCTTGGGCAAAGGACCTACACAGTCAATAATAATATGGCTGAATGGTTCAGCAAAGGCTGGAATAGGCTGTAATGGAGCTTTTGGAATGGTTTGATTTGGTTTACCAACCATTTGACATGTATGACATGACTTGCAAAATTTTGAGACATCACTTTTCAGGCCAGGCCAATAGAAATGATTAAGTATCTTCTGATAAGTCTTATTTACACCTAAGTGACCTGACATGGGCGTGTCATGAGCTAGACTCAGAATATCTAAATGAAAAGACTTTGGAACAACTATTTGATGTTTTACAGCCCATTCATCATCAACAAGAACATCTGGCGGACGCCATTTTCTCATGAGAATACCATCTTTGGTATAGTAGCATACAGGGTTTAATGAAGCTTCTTCTTCATTTACAGCCCTATCAAATAATTTTGAAATCTCAGGGTCTTTTAATTGTTCTGAGATAAGTTGTGACCTAGAATTTTGGTCATGATTTGTTTCAGAAATGAAATGACTTTCAGACATAGAAACGTCTGTCTTGCTTTCAGGCAGACAAGAAGTAAGAGATTGTTTAATCTCATTATCAAAACACTGACCTATGAAAGTGTCAGATAAGTCAAGGTCTGAATTGTCATTCTGAACGGCTTTCTTTGCCATAGCCCTAGTAACTGCACATGAAGGATAAAGATCAGGCATTTCCTGCTCATATGGATCAATTGATTGATCTACTGAAGGAGTGTCAGTTACAATAGGATCGACCCTAACCTTGTCCCCTGCTAGGTCATTGCCTAGTAACAAATGAACACCTTTAAAAGGTAATGAAGATGTCAAGCCCACAAAAACTGTCCCAGTAACCAAATCTGATTTTAAATGGATATTATGGAGTGGAACATTTTTAAATCCACACTCTACACCCTGAATAAGGACACTTGTCCCTGAAGAGGAATCTTCTGAAAAAGGCAGAACATCTGCTAAAATAAGAGATTGGGAAGCCCCTGTATCTCTTAAAATCTTAATAGGGGTAGGTGGGCATAAATCACCTAACAGTGAAACTGAACCTTCTGTTAAGAATGGCTCAAAAATCTCCATAGTAGAGTCAGACTTTGGCTCTTTGAACATAGAACTTTCATTTACTCTGACAAAAGAATTGGGTCTTGACCTTGAAGTAGTGAGCCCAGTCGGTTTGGCTGTCTCACGACGTTGTTGATTGCGTTTCAACCTGAAACATTCAGAAATAACATGTCCCGGTTTCTTGCAATAATTGCAAACCTTTTCTGGCAAAGGGGACTGAGGTTTTGTGTCATTGGTTGGCTTTGATTTCGACACACTTGAACTATCAGATGATCCAGAGTTTTCATTAGAATTCTGTGACCCTGATTTATCAAAAGAATTTGATGGCCCATATTTACCACCATAGTTTGGCTTAGAACTATCATTATGAAAACTGGACTTTGATTTATTTGAAAATATATTCTTGTGAGTCAATGCATATTCATCTGCCAACTTTGCAGCTTCTTCTAAAGTGTCAACTTTGCGTTCATCAATGTGAGATTTTATATCAGAGTGAATGCAGTTTTTGAATTCCTCTACTAGCATAAGTTGTCTCAGACGTTCATGATCTTTGTCAATTTTCTTAGATGTGCACCACCTATCAAATAATTTTTCCTTTTCTCTTGCAAATTCTACATGAGTTTGCCCAGATTCTCTCCGGCAGTTCCTAAAACGTTGCCTGTAAGATTCCGGAACAAGCTCATACGCCTTAAGAATCAATTCTTTAACTAACTCATAGTCAGAAGTCTGAGCAACAGACAGAGAATTGTATGTTTTAGCAGCTTTGCCAACAAGAACAGTTGATAAAAGCAAAGTCCACTGCCCTTTGTCAACTTTCAGTTTTTCAACAACTTTTTCAAATGAAACAAAATAGTCATCTACTGTCTTTTCTTGAAATGGTGGTATTGCTTTAAAATATTTTGTAACATCAGTGCGTGCGGCCTCGGACTGACGTGCTCTTTCTTGAATTTCTAATTCCTTTATATGCGAATCTCTTTCAGCTTTCTCTCTTTCAAATGCTAACCTTTCTCTCTCTAATGAAAGTTCTATTTCCTTTTGTTCTCTATTTAATGTTATCTTCTCTCTTTCTAATGCAAGTTCTCTTTCTTTTTGTTCTCTCAATAATTCCATTTCTAATTTTTTGTTTTCCAAATCAAATTGTAATTTTAATCTTAATTCATCTAACTTTGATTCATGTGAGGAGGATATGTCTTTTTTCAAAGCAAGATAAGACTCATCTACTATTTCTTCATCAATCAGAAAGTCAATCAAAATATTCATAATTTCCTGCTTGCGCATAGAAGATTTAGCTTCAGCTAAACCATAATGTTTTGTAAGATTGAGCAAGTCAGTCTTTTTGGCCAATGCTAACATCTCCTGGGAGGGAGAACTCTCAAAAGCTTCTATTTCAAAACTCATGATTACTTGCTGCTGACTACAAGAATTATATATAAATCTATAAGAAATACTTTCAAAGGGTTAAATACGACAATTAAATTTGTGTGAAAAAAAAATGTTCATCCCGGACGAGCCCCCAAATTCTGTTACGACCAGGTATTCGAACAGAATGATCACCAACAGCAAGTATTACAAAATTATATTTTATTAAACAAACAATAACAAACAAGTGAAATTTACAATACCTTATATAGCTATAACTCCACACAATTTCAAAGTAAAGTAATAAATTGTCCACAGTTTATCCAATATTTAAATGTTATAGTCCTCTGATCCTGAATTATCACTTTGAAATCACTGTCCGAAAGTCCAGAAGTTCCAATATAGAAAGCCAAAATAATCACAACACGTTTGTTGAATAATCTTATTTTAGAAGTTATAAACTTATTAATTATATCCGTGAATGCCAACCAAAACAGTTTCAGATATCCAATTATATATATTACCAAAGAAGCTTCTAGAACCTTCAGACAATTTCTCCATCAAATATACTTCTAGAATATACCAGCAAGTCTATCATGCTAAATGATTACATAAATCATAGGGTTTTTCCATGTCTAAATATAGAACAGCTTACGGTACATGTACATTCTAGAACAATCTTGAAAAATCAATAATAGCAAACAGCATATATGTTTAAATGCATATTGAAGAAACTTCTACAATGACTTAACCCTTTCTTAGCTACATTCTAGAAAGTTCTAGCAAGAGATCAAATATAATAGCATGTATGCATAACACTACAGAATCAGAAAATTGGACAATGTGCAACACGGAATTTTCAATCTGACGAGTTGTATCGAATTTGCGTATTTACGCTGCACTATGCTCAAATCTTTCATGGGAATATAATAGGCCGGTGGCCAGGAACATGTTTGCTCCCCCCCTTAGGGAATTTTGTAGACATGATTTTTCTGAAAGCTTGTTATGTCCTGGATATTTTGCAGTTTGTTTGCACTCTGGCGAGTGGGGCATAAGGGTGTTACGGAGGTTTCAATATGTTACCCCTAAAATTTGTAGAAAACATATATGGATTTTGAATCTTTAATTCTGCTCTATTCCAGATACGATTTAATAAAACATGTATTTTTATATAAGGATGAAGTATTATCTGTTGATTGATGTAGTTTTCATTTCAAAATATTTGCACTTGAGTAACATATTTAGTGTATAACATACATAACCATAAAAAGATGAAATTTAAGTCCGAATCATACCTATAGGATTTTTTTAAATCAAACTTAGGCAATTATACATGTTTTTGAAAACTGCATGATCAAACAATATAAAACAGTATGATTTTGATAAAAATCACACTTGCAATTGTAATAATTTTTCTATAATCTTATATGTTACCATATCGCTAATTCAAACATTATATTCATGTTTCGGGATAAACAAGCATATAAGATAGATATTAATTAAATTATAAATCTTTATAAATGTAAGTATTTTTGAAACTTGCATGACTACAAATTTTCAACATACATAACCTATGTTACTTATTAAAATAAGGCTTATTTCCTTGTTTGTATTTATTTTTAATGGTGTTAGCTGATATCTATTTGAAGAAATTAACTATGTGTGCTCTGTGCAATGTCCTGATGTTTGTTTAGCCCCGTGTAGATTTCTTATTACATTCACAGACGTTTTTTTAACTAATATTACTGTTTAAATGAAGTATTTTCTCTAAAACTTAATTAGTTGTACAAAGAACTGATTACATTTACAAAACTGTATCACGACTATGCAATTATTTTAGATTAAATTGTAAAATAATAATAGTAAGAAGTTTCTTGTGTATACTATGTTATGTTATGTTATGTGGTTAAAATGTTAAAGTGTTTAAGCTTGACCATTTTAAGCCTTTAAATATCCGTAACCTATATAACTCCGAAGTTACAATATTGACAAAGTACAATGCATTTATGAATTTAATTCTAAAAAAAAATTTAGAATTGGTTCCAAAAAAGTAAAAATACAAGAGATAAAAATATTGCTTTGAAAAGTGTTACAAACAAAAATTATTAAAATTAATTATATGTTACCTAATTATTTAAATAACGTTTTTCAGAAAGATCACTTAGAATAAAGAAAATAAAATTCAAAAACCGTGTTTTACCCGGTTGTTTGTATCAAGATTACCGTAGTCATTCATTATGTGAATATGAACTTTCTATAATCTATATTTACTAAAACAAGGTTGAAAGCACCAGTTCTGGTCTTTTAGACCAATAATAACTGACATTGCTGTTAAATAAAACATGTGAAATAAGATAAATAAATTGTCCAAAATGAAACATTATTTTTTTCCATTGTTCAAAGAAAGCTTAAGAATTTGTTAAGAATTCCGTAAGATCTTTGTAGAATGTTATTTTTCTTAAAGACAAACAAGTGTTAAAGAGAAAAAGATGAAAAGGAACTTTGAAAGCCACCGAACACGACAATTATGAAAATACTGCAGGCTCGGTTTGATTGAGCCTGTTCATGGGCAGTAATGGTATTGCATATTACTGCCCACGCCGCCTAGCCCCGGGTTAAGCGCAACTCAATATTTACACCAATAAACAGTACAATTTTGATCCATCCCAAACGATGGTATGCATATGGCGGTGAACATGGAACCTTCAATGAGGTATTTTCAGATTAATACCATTCCATGTTCAGCGGCGTATGGTCCCCAGAAAAAAAGAATGTGTTTGCCCTAAACGAGAAAACAATGGGCGGAACTAAACAGAATAGAATTTTGATAGGGGATCTTAGAATATAAATCCTGCGTATCACAGACAACGCCAAAGGCAAAATTTAAAAAGCAGGAAGTATATCCTTGGGGGTGATTGGACAATATCCAAAACCTTTTCGGCTGGAATATTGAAACCACCTATGTTTAAACTGGCCGAAATATAAAAACAAAAGTAATTTTAGAAGTACTATCTTAGTACATAAGTATCGTGCTCAACGACCTTCAAAGGACGTAACTGATAACAGCACTGATTGAATGTACGGGGAGACTTTTTACAGCCGCCACACGGCACAAACAACGCTACTGTGATATTGAAAAAGATGAAAAGGAACTTTGAAAGCCACCGAACACGACAATTATGAAAATACTGCAGGCTCGGTTTGATTGAGCCTGTTCATGGGCAGTAATGGTATTGCATATTACTGCCCACGCCGCCTAGCCCCGGGTTAAGCGCAACTCAATATTTACACCAATAAACAGTACAATTTTGATCCATCCCAAACGATGGTATGCATATGGCGGTGAACATGGAACCTTCAATGAGGTATTTTCAGATTAATACCATTCCATGTTCAGCGGCGTATGGTCCCCAGAAAAAAGAATGTGTTTGAAACATCCTTATCTGAAAGACAATCTGTGTAATGCAAATGATCATAAGCTAATAGACAAGTTAACATTGACTTATGTAGTATACTATAATAACCTTTTTTTGCTATATAATGCTCATGCTGTTTCAATGTTTTACAAATTCTACACCGAACCTTTTTAAAAACATTTCGAACATCAGATAATTAAATCAGCTTATTTGTGTAGTTTAAATTAAGAAGCTTTTAAATTTGTTATAGATCAACTTTAACAAAATATAATATTATATAAAACATATTAATAAAAATGTTAATTAACTAATCATTTGCAGTTTCTTGCTTTTCTTTTCTTATTAATTGTGCTGATTATTAAAGTAAAAATTGGTAACATATTATAGGATGACTAAAACATAAATAGAACAATAAAATGGAAAAAAGTTAATTTTGTTTATTCTTTCTTTTCTACATTTTGTAAGAACCAATTAATGGTATCTGTCTCAATCGAGAGTATCTGGGATTAGCTTTAGACTGGATGCAACAGCCCATGATTAATGCAAACGTAAGCTGTATTACAATGTTGTCACTGAGCCATATTGATAGGTTTATTGTTAATTTGAAAAGATTTACAATATGACGAACTTGAACCATCTACATCATACAAATTTATTTCAAGACATATTCAGCAGTACATAGATCATTAACCTCTATCTGAATGACTATTTATAGACCTATACCTTAGGTTGCAGATGTTTTTTTGCATTTAAAATTTAAAAAAAAAACACCATTTTCCTGGGAAAAAATAGGTTTATTTCAGAACTTTTATAATTGCCAATTATGTCTTCAACGCATAAAATTTTCTCAAACGTCACATATTCAAACAGACGTTACAGTAAAACGCCCCACTCGCCAGAAAGCAAGCAAATTGCAAAATGCGAAGAATGGGATAGGCTTTCAGAAAAACATACCCTTAAAAATTCCCCCAGGGGGAGAGGGTCTATTGGCAGCTCAATGGCTAATACATTTATGGCATTTTTTCCAATTTTCTTTTCTTTCGGTAACATATTTCAATATAGCGTTACGGGTTTATGTCTCAATGTACAGTGCAGCTCGGGTGTTTCCAACCGCGGCGGACTTCGCCAACGCGGACTTGACTGCTTTAGTCCGCGCTGCCCCGCGTTCAGCCTCAATTCCCCGCGTTTTAACTCCGCGGACAGCCCCAGGCAGAAACTCCGAGTGCCTCGGCGTACTTTATCGCGGCAACGCGGGGGCCTTGCCTGTTAGGATTACTATTTTTATCATCAAATTTTCTTTACTAAATGTTTACAGTCATGTCATAATTTACAAAATGTACATGTATATTCGTTTAAAAAGATAGCTTTTGTTTTTAATTTCTACGTACTACGTCCTATGTAAAAGATAAATCAATGATATTTATTACATAATTCTTTCAGGTATGCTATGAGTTACGTTTATGTAAATAAAATTGTGAAAAAAGTTTTTGTGTGTGTAGTATCTTCGTTCATAATTTTTATTAAGATTCGCAAACATTGACGTTACTTTTCGTGACACTGCATGCAACTTTCTTTCTATCAAACGCTTAACAAAGGCCTACTGTACACAGTACATGTTTATTATTGTAAAATGCTAAATGAAATGGAGCTTGGCGGGTAATTTGCTGGTATTTACAATATAGCTTGAGTATAAAAGTTCATAGCTTTAGCATATTCTTATTCGTATTTTTAGTCTTTTCCGTTTTTATCTTTGATTTTTTTTCTTAAAAAACAACTTGCAAAATGCGTAGAATGGTATAGGCTTTTAGAAAACATGCCCTTCGAAATTCCCTTAGGGATGGGGGGAGGGGGGGGGGGGGTCTATTGGCAGCTCAAGGTTTATAATAAAGTGATTCATCGACCTCGATGAAGCAATTATCAAATTATGGCTATGATCACGTTTTATTATGTACCCATTAATGATTTTAGTAAAGTGCACCGTTAATCCGCAAAATTGATACAACATGTCAGATTAGAAATTCCGTATCGAACAATGTCCAGCTTTCCGTGTTCTATTTGACGCCATATACTACGTCACACTAGGTTGTCGTAATTTTACGGCGCATGTAAGGAACTCCAAAAAAGGAAATTTACGTCGCAGTTTTACAAATTTTACGGTCATTCATAAATTTACTGTCGCGTTATTATTTTTATTTCTGCCGCTATGTCAACGACATTTTTTTACTATTTTTTATTTATTTTTATATATTTTTTTAATTTGTTTTGAGCGAGAAAGGTATCTAATAAAATGAACATTATGACAGTATGCATTCTGTAGGTTCGTATTATTTGTCGTTGCGTATGTAACCACATCGCGCTCGACCTTCGGTCTCGCGCGATATTGTTTACACACCCAACTTGAACAATACTAACCTACAGAATGCATACTGTTATAATATTCCATATTTATCAAAATTGAATGACAAACGTGAAACCGTTTTAACGATTAATGTACACCCGCTACGTCCATCACGTCCATACAACACCTACAGTAACGTCTTATAATGCCCCAGTTTTGCTCTCTACCGCTTACACATTGTTTCAATCGTCGTTAACTTGATACTAAGATATTGAAAACGACAATGTTACTGATATTACATGTATGTTAATCATGACAACAAACAATATCCGTTTAACTTCTCTCATGTTGATGCTGTTCCTACTGCTGCTGATGTTGTGACTTCCGATTGCTCATTTAAAAGCAATACAAACCATTGTAACAGTTACACCAATAATATTTTTAAAAGATATACGTATTATATGTTTAAGTATTATCCTTACCAATAAGTTTCAAGTGTTCGACACTTCAATATGCTACACTTTCACTACTTGTACTGCTAAAATTTACACTACTAAAACACAAGAGTCTGCCACTGTTGTTAAAACCTTTTAATATTCAGATTTAGTTTTACCTTAACAATTCTAATTTTGTGCTCCTATAATTACAAACAACATTGGCAATAGCAACAATAATATTTTCTACTTGTACGACTATTTTTCTTCTATTAAAACATTCATGTAATCCAACTTACTAATTTAACTTACTGTTTTATAAAACTAAATGTAGTCATATAATTCATCTTACTTATTTAAACTTATAATGTTGCTGTTGGTGCGTTAATACTTATATTATTAGCACTAGAACAGCATCACCAACAGAATCAATAACTTTTTTTACTTCTGCTACTGCTTCTGCAATGAGAATAGGAAGCATAATATATACCATCGCGTGCGTGTCACAGCCATAAAAATCATAGTCATTTACTTTTATGTATCAATTTCAAAATAATTTGTGTACGAAAAAAAAACTTATGTTCTTTGACATGATAATACTTGTACATGATTGTAACTTATTCCATATCGTCATTGCATCTTTTAGGGAGGGACTGGCACTGTGACTGCTGTTGACCCGTCAGGCTATGTCAAAGTGAAATGGGATAACGGCGGATCTGCCCATAGTAAAGCAGGAGCTGGAGGACAGTACTGGGTGAAACTGCTGTAAACAGACACTAGCTGCAAAAAGTGTAACACACCTCAATACTCACCAAGTGCATCATCCCTGTGCATCATTGTATACATGTGTCTGACAATTTGAAATATAACAGAATTTGATTCTGTGTCATCGTAATATAAGTCGTTGTTTATTTCATATGAATTTCTAAAAATACTTATTTCGCATGAACATGTATACACTGTGGATTGGCTAGAGTCACATATTAAGATAATAGTCCTGGTAGGTCAAACACAATGTTAGAAATACCGGGTCATCTACGTTTTAAACATATAATATCATCTAAACATAATACAATATATATCGTTGAATCTGTTTAATGTTTTTTTTTAAAAGAGATACAATTTACTCGTTTTTTATCTTAAGAAGGTTTTGACAGTTTAGTACTAAAAAGTACGTGCATGTTTACTAGATATAACATTGTACCGACAACGAATGCAACAGAAGTTGTTACACAGGCAAGACATGTACATGTATTATAATTGTTAAAAATTGTTCGAAGGGAGAACATATCCCTTGGGTCAAATACTTGAATAATACATTTGTAATTGGTTTAAATACAGAAAATTACAATATTCAAATCTGTTGAATTACAGTTGTCATTAAAAATCATCTTTTTTCTAAATATTCAATACTTTATAATTTATAAGTCCTTAGCTGTCGAGACAATGTTGTCATAGAACAAACAACTGGACATTTCATACTTTAGTACTGACATAGGTATATGCCCATATCTTATAAAGAAATTCGATTTTGATTTAAGATATATTTATTGGTAATATCCCTTGTGTATGTTTAAAGGTGAACTTACCTTAATTTTAATAAACACATTGAATATTGTTTTCATATAACGTCAAGTTAAAACTTTCCCTCAGTCCCTTAGGTTTCCGTAATAGAGGGGTTTCACTGTATTCAAATCTCTTGAATTACAGTTGTCATTAAAATCATCTTTTTTCTAAATATTCAATAGTTTATAATTTATCAATCCTAAGCTGTCGAGACAATGTTATCTTAGAAAACACACCTGGACATTTCATAATTCAGTGCTGACATAGGTATCTGCCCATATCTTATAAAGAAATACGATGTTGATTTAAGATATATTTATAGTAACTGTTAATATCCCTTGTGTATGTTGAAAGGTGAACTTACCTTAATTTTAATTAACACATTGAATATTGTTTTGTTATCATATAACGTCAAGTTAAAACTTTACTGGATGCTTGTAAAAACATAAATACATTTTGAATCATCCTGAAATTAGTAATTAGATTACTTACATGACGAACAATTGTTAACTTATTATTCATGCATGTTTGATTTGTAAATTAAAACAAATTAAATGTTGCTGACTGTGTTCATATTTCTTTCAAAGTCCCATAATTTCCCGCGACTACAGTTAAATGAATAGCTCCGTCAATCCCCTGCGAATACTAGGGACAGATCAGCTCGACTTTAAAGATGAATAGCTCCGAAAATCCCCTTTCTACACCTAGGAAAAAGTCCGCTGTCAGCTTTAACCTTCGTTACTTATGAACAGATCTGCTGTTGCTGTAAACATGAATAAATGACCCCATCCCCTGCCAAACAAGAAACATATCCACTCCACATCTATGTGGTGACTTGGAACACCGACCCTTTGGAAAGAAATAACAGATATAAACTGGGATGATAACAGATTCAGTCCTGTGATAACCAGGAAAAGAACCGCGGTAACAGAAACATAACAAATCCCGCGTTAACAGGATTAATATAGAATCCGGCTGTAACAGGAACAGAAACAAACCTGCGGTTATTAGGAAAAGATAAACCATACAGTTTCAAGGAACAGATGCAACCCTGTGGTAACCAGGAACAGATACAACCATGTGGTAACCAGGAACCTGCTCTTACCAGAAACACATTAAACCCTTATGTAGCCAGGAACACATCCAACACTGCGGTTACCGGAAACAGATTCGACCCGGCGGTGGTCAGGAACAGATTCAGCCATGCAGTAACAAGAAACATTCAACCATGCGTTGACCAGGAAGAGGTCCAACTTTTTGGTAACCAGGTACAGATCAATCTCTATGGTGAATAAGAACATATTCATCAATTATGTGGTGGTCAGGAAAAGATACTAGCCTGTGGTTACCAAGAACAGCTCCCGACCTCGGTGAGCAGGAAAAGATTCAACATTGCGGTAACCATAATATTATTTAGATTCAGTCCCCGCTTACAATGGAAGATTTTATAATATGTGGTAACCATGGACTTAGCTAATCCTGCGTTGACCAAGAACAGATCCCACAATGAAATGCCAGGAAAAGAATCCAATCCTGTGTTGACTTTGAACACATCCAACCCTGCATTGGCCAGTGACAGAGCCAACTCAGCGGTAACCAGAAACCAATCTAATCATGCGGGAACCATGAACATATCCAACCAAGAGTTGCAAGGAACAGAACACATTTTAAGATGAATTTCTTGATTTTTATGTTGCATCGAAAACGCGTGCCTTCTTTAACATCAAATCCTGGATCCGTCCCAGTTCATTCAGATTCATTTTTATACATGTACCACCTAGTTAATTTCACAATTACTTTAACCGCTCCCGAATTTAAAGGACATGGCTTTATGATTACAGCCAATTCGATGTGCACGCAAAAAATTTAGGCGGTCTATGGACATGGTCACCGGATAGCTTAAAAGCATATTTTGCAAATGATGTGTGTCGATGGAATTCGGAACTTTAAACACACATGTAATAAGAAAAGTTAAATTACAGAAAAGAACACTTTTTATGCATGCATATATATGACTTAATAGCCACCTATTAATTTTACAAATCTTTTATTTTACTTAGTATTGTTTTAGTCGCCAAATATTTAATTCTTCTGTCGCACGTCTAACGGTAAGATGTGGCCTATTATCGCACCAACACATCATACTTTCACGCCCTCATATCATGTTCAAACGCTCTTCTATCACGATCTCTCGATCTCGCCCCAGAGGTCGACATTACGAAAAAACATTATCCACAATTATAATAGTAATAAAAAAAATAATAATAGTAATAATAACAATAATAATAATAATAATAATAATAATAATAATAATAATTATAATAATAATAATAATAATAATCAAAATTAATAATAATAATTATAATAATAATAATAATAATAATTATAATAATTAAAATAAACATAATAATAATAATGTGCAGTCTTTTTCTACACTTAGTCTAATAATTTCTGTCGGAATTATTTTATATAAATAACTATCGATGGGAATATTTCCAGTCGAAATGTTTCCTAGGCTATCGGCAGGAAAATGTCCGATAGGATCTATTTATTAAGATTCCTTCAGCCGAAAAATGCCTTTATATCGAAAAAAATTTTCGATCAAAAGAGCATGGTTCTGTACCATGTTTTTAGAATAGATGAAAACTTTAAAAGCTACCAAACACGACAAACATATGAAACTATTGCAGCCTCGGTTTGATTGTGCCTGTGCATGGGCAGTAATGAACATGCATATTACTGCCCACGCCGCCTAGCCCCGGGTTGAGCGCAACTCAATATTTACATCGATAATCAGTACAATTTTGATCCGTCCCAAACGATTGTATGCATATGGCTGTGAATATAGAATCTTCAATGTGATATTTTCAGATTAATACCATTCCATGTTCAGCGGCGTACATGTATGTTCCCCAAATAAAATTATGGGTTTGTCCTAAACGAAAGGAAAAGAAAATAAGGAATATTTACAGGGGATCTGAGAATATAAGTCTTGTATATCACAGATAACGCCAAAGGCAAAATTTAAAAAGCACGAAGTATATCCTTGGGGTGATTGAATAATATCCGAATCTATATTTGCTGGGATATTGAAACCACCCATCGATAAACTGGCCGAAATATTTTAACACATGTTTAAAGCAGTTTAAGAAGTACTAGTGATATAGTACATATACGTATCCTCTTCAACGACTTTCAAAGGTCGTAACTGATAACAGCACCGATTGAATGTACGGTGAGACGACTATTTACAGCCACCGCACCCACAAACAAAACTACTGTGATATTTTATTTGATGAAAAAAATATATATTTCAATATTGCTTAAACGATAAAAAAGCCTTCGAAAATAATATCGACGTGAGTCAAAAATTGATAGTAAGTTGTAATTATGTAACACAATTTAGTGATAATGCTTACTTAAAACATTACTCAATTCAAAATTCTAATGGACGACATACACAAATTTTAAACAAATACTATCCTTTTTACATTCTCTTTTACCCAAGTTATTCATGTACTATATCATCATGTTATCTCCCTTTGCTGTTATAAACCATTTGCATGGTTGTATTCCAACACGTATTAACATGTTTAAATGTTTACTACTTTTACTTTAAAACCACATTAAATGGATTAATAAAAAGGAGTTAGTTAAGTTAAATTATGCAATTAATCTATAGATGGTTAGGTATTGTAAATTAACATAATGGATTCGTATTCATTGGCAGGTTTACTAAACATCAAAATCGAAACTAGTGTTCTAAATTTGTGTAAACAGATCATATTTCAAATCTGAAGTTTATTTTTGGAGCGATGAGCTGAAAATCACATGAATTAAACAGATACGTTTCAGTGACAGAAACATAACAAAATGGAAGTTGATGGGCAACGATTACAAGATGATTATGTGTCTAAACTTTGTGAGCCGTGTCAGGAAGGAAACGTGTCAACACAAGCTGACGGATATTGTAATGACTGTGGGGAATATATGTGTCAGACCTGTTTTCAAAGTCACGTGAAAATAAAAGTATTGAGAAATCACGTGTTGGGAGCACTACACGGAGGATTAAGACAAGTCTCTCAGAAACCCGAAACCAAATGTAAGAAACATACAACCGAAGTTATAAAGTATTACTGTCGCAACCATGAATTTGTTGGATGTGGGCACTGTCTTGTATTTGATCATCGGAAATGCGAACCCGAATTGATAGAAGATTTAGCCAAGAACTTGAAAGAAAGCCCTGCCTTCAAGAATATTTTCAAAGAGGTGGACGATTTGGAAAGTCTAAAAACCGAAATCGAGGTATCACTTGAAAAGAATAGAAACGATAACAAAGAATTCCACGACAAAGCACTTCGAGGAATACAGAAATATAGAGCTGAGATTAGCACTTGGCTAGACAATGTAACCGCAAAAATAGAAACAGATGAGATGGAGATCTGGAAAGAAAATGAAACTGTACTGTCCAAGCTTGAGGATTGGATCAAAATAATCAATGCTATGATAGATAAAATTAGAGATAAGATAAACACTGAAAAGTACACGGGCGAAAACTTGTTTATTCGTATGATAGAATGTAAATCTGAATTAAGCGAGTTTGCCATAAAAAGTGTACCGGAAATCAAATCAAACTTAGATATTAAACCTTTTGAATTTGAGCCAAATCAAAAACTGTGTGTGTTAACGAAGTCGGAAAATCTTGGTATAATCAGACTCGACAATGGAACAACAGAGTTGCACATCGACCAACGGGAAAGACAGAGAACTGTGACAGGTATTGATGGAGCAAGCAGTGTTGCGTCTTCCAATTTACCAGGTAATGTAAAACATATTTTCATATTTTCATAAAGCTAAAAGAGACGCGTATGCCCAACTGGTTGCGAAAAAGTCACATAAGAATACTTATTAACGTATCGCAAGATTAACTACATGGATATAAATACATTTACTTTATTATGTTTGCTGAACTATTGTAAAATTTAAAACTGTATTCGTCTTAATTTCATTAAAGAAAACTTAATGAAACGAATTTGAGTTTGACACGTTTATATGTGCCATCATTGTGTTAATTATTATTTTCATTATCCATTTTAACGCCGTAACCCTATCTCCAGATTCTTGTTGTGATTTCTGAATTTTAAACTGTATTGTATTTTAAGCACATAATATCCATATTTCTAATCAAGATATGTCATGAGATTGTATTTCGGCTCTTCATGTTATGCGCATTTACATTTTACATGTAATCGAAAACTGTGCTTTTTATCTGATCGGAATCGGTCCAGAAATTACCGAGAAATAAGCAAAACTTACCCGAATCGAGTGACTTTGTGCGTTCACTACATCTACATGTAAAAAGTCACGTGGTATAGCCACCCTGTTCATTATGACAGTGAGAGGTGGTACCGTTTAGAGTTCTGAGACACAAGCTACACTTCCATTGTTATACATTATATTCTTTCAGAACACTATGCTGAAGTTGTTGAAGCCGGTGACACGTATACCTTGAAGAGTCCTGAGGTGATAATTAAGCCTTGAGCAATCAATAAAGAACAAACAGATCTCTGTTTCATTAAAATAATAATACATAAGTTTTTATTAGTTTGTGTGACATTTTTCGACGAATTAGTTCTGGCGGCATTCAGTTTCAAAAACAACTACAAAATACAAGAAAAAAGTGGTTCAAAAAAGAAATAAACAAGGCATACCAGAAAAAGCTAAATTTAGGTGATATGATCCGCGATAAAAATGCTTTTGATATTATTTGATGTCTTGAATGAATTTGAAATAGAAGGCGTTTTCATTCAGTATCACAAAATAAAACTAGATAAAATCATAGGTATTTAGTTCAAATTCATGTATCACGAAACAAAATGACAGTAAAATAATTATAAATTAATCTAGGCGTTATAAGGTAACATGAACGATTTTGATTTACTGCTCTTAGGCTCCTGTACAGGTTGAGCTAGAAAAAGAACTGGAAAAGATCCGACAAAGTACTAGCGTGGAGAGGAAAGAAAAAGAAATATTGCAGCAGGCATACGATACACTTAAGAAAGAATTTGAAGAACAAGAGTCTTTGCTATCCAAGGAACGAGAAGAACGAGAAAAATATGTTCTTGAGATAAAAGAACTTGAACAGGTAAGAAAAATCTAACCTAATTGATACCCCAAAAAATATATAAGCTGGAATTAATTTATTTTTTTGAGATCATTTGATGACCAGACATGAAATAATGTCGTCTACGTTATTTTGAAACAAAAGAAAATCCGAATGCTAGTATTGCATCAGAAGGAATAAAGGTCAATTACAATTCCGCCTTATAATACATGTAGTATTACATGTATATACGTGTATACATGTATTTACAAAAAAAATGCTTAGCAGCACATTAAACCTTTCAAAATCAAGGGAAAATATTTGAATAGTTAATTTTTAAGGGTTGAGCTTACCTCACATCCAGGATAACAGTATCATTCTACCTGGTTAAGCGATCCTTACAGTACTGTGAACGTTTAAGGTTACAAACGAAACGCACGATACACGATATACGGACGCACGATACATGATAGAGGGACGCACTAGAGACGATAGACGGGGGCAATATATACGGTAGACGCACGATACAAGATATTGCCGATTCAGATAATTTGTGTGCGAGATTTTTAATATTTGAAAATGGTATCAAACCATAAGATAAAAGGTTGACATTAAATCACATAAATTTGCATAAGCAAGTAACTTATTCACATTGCATGATAAAATTTAAAAACATGCTTGATGCACGATACACGATATACGGACGTACGATGCACGTTAGACGGACGCACGATACACGTAAGACGGACGCACTATACACGATAGGCGGACGCACGATAGACGTACATTTTTTTTTAATATTAAACCTTCACCATACTGAAACTACAATATCTGCTAATTTTGTAAAAGTCGTCGAACAGTACATCTATGAATAAAATGCTAGGTCTGTTTGCTTGAACCGATTAATCATGGATATTTTTAACTGCCAAGCAAGTTAGATCGTTACATATAGTTTCATATTTTAGAGGATAGTTATCTTGAAGCAAGAAGTCAGCTCTGTAAACACGCAGATCGACAGCCGTAATACAGAGTTTGTTATGTTGGAGTCCACGTACAAGGCCAGGCAGGAGCAGGATAACACCAAGATCAAATCACTACAATCACAACTGTTGGAAATCAGGCAAGTATCCGACACAAAGGATAAAAGTATTGTATTAGACAGGACTTACATTTTGCAGGAGTCAGGACAAACCTATTGCAGATAGGCAGGATACAGGTATAGCAGCACACAGTATTGTATTAGACAGGATTTACATTTTGCAGGAGTCAGGACAAACCTATTGCAGATAGGCAGGATACAGGTATAGAAGCATACAGTATTGTATTAGACAGGATTAACATTTTGCAGGAGTCAGGACAAACCTATTGCAGATAGGCAGGATACAGGTATAGCAGTATACAGTATTGTATTAGACAGGATTTACATTTTGCAGGAGTCAGGACAAACCTATTGCAGATAAGCAGGATGCACGTATAGCAGCATACAGGAAAAGCGTATTATTGAGGACAGAATAAATATGTTTTTTCAATAAAGTCTACAAGCGGGTTTAATAAATAACCGCTATCATGCAAACTTTCAACAGGTAATCATGAATCGTTCCATGTACAATCTACATGTGTTTGCATTTTCCCTCAGAACTTTTAGAAGTGTCAATTAACACTATGCTAAACTTTGTAGCAAAATTGAATTTAAAGGATTGTAAGCAACATGTAGTTAAACGGTTAAAATAACATCTTATGTTTAAATATCTCAGTCATTTTTAACTTAAGTTATTATACATGTAATTGAATTCAAACGAAACTATTGAGCAATGTTCGATAATTGAGCGCCGTCCAATCCTGAATATTATTTCATTTAAAGCATTTTCAGGCGTTATGTTCATTTCCGTAGGTTTACATTGGTAACATGAGTCATATGAGTTGTACAAATACGTAAACAATATGGAATATTTGAGCGTGCTTCCTTATACAAAAATATTTTTAATTGTCAACCTCAGATGATTGTATGTATAAATCATGAGAGATTCATTAACGTCACATTTGTTTTCGTTGTTATTAATGTATTAAATGATATTATTAATTTGTTATTTCATTTCAATCTTGACTTGCGATATTAAATTGTGTTGTAAAATGTAAGTTATTCTGTATTAATATTGCTTTTAGGAATTGCATAACTTTATTTAAACAATAAAATAATTTTGAGTTATTTATGTTTTGATATCGAATTCAATATTTTTGTTTACGGATCTTTAGTAAGAAACATGAGATAGAGTGCAAACGATTGTCAAGCCAGATTCAGGATCTTCAGCACCAGATGGAGACTGCAGTGAAAACCTATCAATTACCAGGTGTGCAGTTCCTACTCTATAATATTATACTAAATGTTAATACGTAAGAATTATCATATGTTGGATATGCATTACATATTCTGTATTCTAAATGTAAAATGCGTAAGACTTATCACATGTCGAACATGCATTACATATTCTGTATTCTTAATGTAAAATACCTAAGACTTATCAAATGTCGAACATGCATTACATATTCTGTAATATTCTAAATGTAAAATGCGTAAGACATCAAACGTTGGGCATGCTCGACATAATCTGTATTCTAAACGGAAAATGCTCAAGACTAATCAAATGACAGGTATGCACTACATATTCTGTATTCTAAATGTAAAAAATGTAAGACATATCAAAAGTCGGGCATGTATTACGTATTCTGTATTCTAAACGCAAAACGCGTAAGACTTATCAAACGTCGGATATATATTAGAAATTGTGTATTATAAGTGTAACATGAGTAAGACTTATCAAATGTCGGGCATGCTCTACATATTCTGTATTCTTAATGTAAAATACGTAAAACTTATCAAATGTCGGGCATGCTCTACATATTCTGTATTCTAAATGTAAAATACGCAAGACTTATCAAATGTCGCGCATGCGTTTCATATTCTGTATTCTTAATGTAAAACGCGTAAGACTTATCAAATATCGGGTATGCATTTTATATTCTGTAAACTAAATGTTACATAATAAAAATAATAAATTGCCCGGTATGAATTTCAAATTCTGTATTGTAAATGTAACATACGTAAGACTTACCAATTTCCGGGCATGCATTACATATTTGCACCGTCTCCCTGGCCTAGTAGTAAAGGCATCCGCCTTGGGAGCGGGAGGTCGAAGGTTCGAATCCCACCAGGGGTTCGTTCTGATATGGCCGGTTGGTGAGCCGCCAGCTAGTTAAAGAATGGTTACCGTATGCCTACCTGCCTGGTGTCTGGCATTAAAAGAATAGGATTCGGAAGGTACAAGTGCAATAGAAAAAAAGGTGTCTCATAAGTCAGAAATGGCTGACCCTTTCAATAGGGGTGACACTATAATAAACAAAGACTTTACCTTTTTTATTTTGTATACTCAATGTAAAATTTATTAAGCTTAAGTTCAGACTTTGACACAATCATTAACGCATTAACGTTAGTGAGTTTAATGACTTAAGGTTGATGATCTATGTTGATTTGATGTTCTATGTTGATAGATTCTCAAATCTGTCTCCTCTGTCCCCATTACTAACTGTGGGAAGGGTGAGATTTTTATGTGATCTGTTTAGCAGACAGACTTCAGAATAGGGTACCTCGTTTACAACGCTACACTGTAGCACGCTGCACTGTACATAGCATAACTATTCGTGTTTCACAGCATAATACATAACGAACATTTTATAACATTTATGGAGAAGAGTTTATATAAGCGTTTTCGCTTGTTCTTTGATCCATATCAAGACATTAATTACAGTGTAATGTTATTACATGTGCATTTATTTGAAAAAAATATTGTTTAAACCAACATTTTATTAAATAATAAATCTTGACAGTTTTCATATTTAACTTATTTAATCTACAATAATCTCAGATAATTTTTCATTGTAGATCCTCGGGCTGCCGGCTTTGATGTTGATAAAAGAGTAGAATCTTTACACTACTTAACGAAGGTATATGTTGAATATAACTACAACCATTAAATACTGATTGTGATTTTTGTGAGGAATTCCGTAAGGCACCATAACTTTACTATTATAAAGTTATAATATTATATTTTTTTTGTTTCATCGACAAGTGTTCAACAATTCAATACGCTACACTTCCACTACTTGCCCTGCTTATATTTACACTTATAAAACACAAGAGCCAGCCACTGTTGTTAAAACCTTTTAAAATGCAGATTTAATTTTACTTAAATTATCCTTACTTTATGCTCCTGTAATTACAAACGACAACAACAATTGCAACAACAATATTTTCTACTTCTACGACTACTTTTTCTTCTATTAAATAATGTTATTCAACTTAATTTAACTTGCTGTTTTATAAAACAAAATTTACTCATATTATTCAACTTACTTATTGAAACTACTAATGTTGCTGTTGGTGCGTTAATACTTATATTATTAGCACTAGATCAGCATACCAACAAAATTTGTAACTTATTTACTTCTGCTAGTGCTTCCACTCGAATATATAGCAGCAGAATATATTGCATCACGTTCCTGTTACAGCCATGAAAATTATAGACATGTACTGACAAGTACAGTTTATCAATTTCAAAATAATTTGCGTACGAAAAAAAAGTTCTATGGCATGATTATACTTGTACATTTTTGTAACTTATTCCATACCGTCATTGTATCTTTAAGGGAGTTCCTGGCACTGTAACTGCCGTTGACCCGTCAGGCTATGTCTACGTGAAATGGGATGACGGCAGATCTAGACGTTGTAAAGCAGGAGCTGGAGGATCGTACGGGGTGAAACTGCTGTAAACAGACACTTGTTGCAAAGATTGTTACACACCTCAACACTACCCAAGTGCATCATAACTGTGCATCCTATGTATACATGTATTAGACAGTTTGAAATATAACAAAATCATCGTAATATAAGTTATATAAGTCGTTGAATTTCTAAAAATACTTCTTTCGGTTGAATATGTATACACTGTGGATTGGCTAGAGACATATATTAAGATTTTAATCCTGGTTGGTCAAACACAATGTTGGAATAACCGAGTCATCTTCGTTGTAAACATATATTAACATCTAAACACACTATACATGTATTGTATATCGTTGAAACTGTATAAAGGTTCCAAAAAGGAGAACTTTTTA
The DNA here is from genome assembly GCA_038501625.1 of Corbicula japonica. Lineage (NCBI taxonomy): Eukaryota > Metazoa > Mollusca > Bivalvia > Venerida > Cyrenidae > Corbicula > Corbicula japonica. Next base: position 309,560 of record JAZAYU010000281.1, read on the forward strand.
CTCTTGTTCTTTAAAAATAGTTTGTTTTCAAAATATTCAGTTGTTTACAATTAATAAATCTCTAGCTGTCGAGACAATGTGACCATATAACAAACATTTGGACAAAAAAGGTGAATCCATAGGAGCTTAAATAGATATCTGCCTATATCTTATACAAAATTACGCATAAAAAATCATTGGAAAAGTATCAGGATTTATATACATGAAGGTAAGATACCTTTTTGTATGTTACATGTAAAATGTGAACTTTACATGGTTTTTAGAAAAACATGGTATATCGTTTTGTTTTCAGATAACGTCAAGTTCATTTTTGTTTGAATGCTTGAAAGTACATGAATATTATCCTAGAATAAGTAATATATTACTTATATTTCAGATTATTGAACATTATTATTTATGTAAGACTGATTTAAAACTAAAAACAAATAAATTTTGCTATGTTCATATTCATTTCAAAGCCCCATAATATGCAGCTCCGCTACTTCTGTAACATTTAAATATGTATTTGTAGCTCCGTTCATTCCCTGCGAAAACAGGGGACAGATCTGGTTTTTATTAAACATGAATAGCTCTGTCAACACTCTGTGAAAACTCGGAACAGAACCGCTTTAACTGTTAACATGAATAGCTCCGGCCATACCCTTTGTTACTTATAAGCAGATCCGCCCCTACTGTGAACATGAATAAATGACTACATTCTCTGTCTAACAAAAAAGCAACATATGCATATCAGGAATCGCCACACTAAAAAAACACAGCCTCACCACGAAGCGAAAAAGAAGAGAGGAAGAGAGAGAGCTCATGTTTTATATATGTATGTCAATTCAAATAGGACGCCACAAACAATTAATAAACAAGAGAACCCTTTCAAGATAAAGATCCTCTTCACATGCAACTGAGGTGACTATGAACACCAACCCTGTGGTGAGTAGGAATAGATACAAACTGCAGTAACTACTAACAGATCCGACCCTGCGGTGACCAGAAAAAGATCTAACTCAGCGGTTACCAGGAACAGACATAACCCTGCGGTTACAAGGAGCACATCCCACCCTGACGTAACCTTGAACAGAATAACCCTGCGTTTACCAGGAACACACCCGCCCTGCGGATATGATACAAGGAACACATCCCAGCCTGCGGTAACGAGACCAGGAACACATCCTACTCTGCGGTAACGATACCAGGAACAAATCCCACTCTGCGGTAACGATACCAGTAAAACATCCCACCCAGGGTAAAATATTAGAAAAACATCTCAACCAGAGGTAAAGAAACCATGAACACAGAACACATCCCAACCTGCGGTAACAATACCAGGAACACATCACAAACTCGGCAACGATACATGGAACACATCCCAACCTGCGGAAATGATACCAGGAACACATCCCACTCAGAGATTATGATACCAGGAACACATCACACCCAGAGGTAATGATACCAGCAACACATCCAAACCTGCGTTAAAGATAACAGGAACACATCATACCCTGAGGTAACGAAGAACGGTAATAACACACCAACCCGGTGAAGAGAAGGAACAGACACAAACGGCGGTAAACACTAAAAGATCCAATCCTGCGGTGACAAGTACATGTACAAGACACAGATCAAACCCTTCTGTAATCAGTAGCAGATCCAATCCTGCGATATCCAGGAACAGTTCCAATTCTTCGGCAACCAGGAACAGATCCAGTGTTGCGGTAACCAGGATCAGATCCAATCTTGCGGTAAACAGAAACAGATCCAACCAGGAATGATCCAGTCCTGCGGTAACCAGGATCAAATCTATTCCTGCGGTAACCAGGAACAGATCCACTTCTGTGGTAACCAGGAACACATCCAATTTTGCGGTAAACAGAAACAGATCCAACCAGGAATGATCCAGTCCTGTGGTAACCAGGATCATCTCTATCCCTGCGGTAACCAGGAACAGATACACTTCTGCGGTAACCAGGAGCACATCCACTTCTGCGGTAACAAGGAACAGATCTAATCCTGCAGTATCGGGAACAGATTAAACCCTACAGTATGAATGAACATCTGTAAGCCTTTGGTAATTTTGGAGCAATTCCATTTTTCAAGTAACAAGGAACAAATCCAACCCCCCAGTAACAAAAAACGGATCTAGTCAATTTGAGACTAAGAACAGATCAAAGTTTGTGGTACTAACCAGTAAAATTCATTCCTGGACCAGTGGTTACCAGCAACAGAGCTAACCCTCTTAAAAATGTGCGGTCTCTAGGAGCAATCAACCCTGCGGTAACCAATTACAGATCCAACCCTGCGGGTAACCAGGAACACATCCAACTCTGCGGTAAAATCAGAACCCTGTGCTGACTAGGAACATATCCAACCCTGCTGTGATTAGGAACGTGTCCAATCCTGGAACAGAACAGATTCAACCCCTTTGTGACATGGAATAGATGAAAAGGGAACTTTGAAGACCCTCGACTACAAATATGAAAATATTGCAGGCTCGGTGTCATTGAGCATGTTCATGGGCAGTAATGGAAATGATTTTTACTGCCAACGCCGCCTAGCCCCGGGTTGAGCGCAACTCAATATTTACGTCAATAAAAAGTACAATCCCAAACGATGGTATGACTATGGCGGGAACATGGAAGATATTTTAACCTTGGTAATAAGAAACAGAACCAGCCTTGCGGTTGCTTGGAACAGATCCAACCATGGGTTTCCAGGATCTAATTATGTCTATACCAGGAACAAATCCAATCCTGCACTGGCCAGTAACAGAGCTAGTTCGGCGGTAACCGGGAACAGATCTTATTCTTAGGTGACAAGGTACTAAACCCTGCGGTAAAAAGGAAATGACCCAAATGAGATGACGTGGAACTAAGTTAAACCTTTTAATTACCTTAAATAAAGCCGACCGTACGGTAAGAGGGAATATTATCCAGTCCTGAATTTACCAGGTACATATCTAATACAATGGTAGCAAAAATATGATTCAACCGTCTGGTAGCCAGGAACAAAGCATACCATGTGGTGCGAGGAATACATTTTAGTTACGCACGGACAATGAATAAAGAACAATCTTAAGATAAGTTCAGGTTAAGACGAATCAATATTTTGATATATTGTTTTAATTTCAACTGAACATAGGCTCTTTGTTAAAAGTTAAACGTAAACCTTTGAGTCAAAAATGTACCGCCGAAATGGCCAAGTCAGATAGCTATTTTATACAAATAATTGAATCGTGAACTGCAAACGTATACATGTAATCAAAATGTTTTTGAGAAAATGGAAAGCCTAAATATGGCTCAGACATGTTACATGTATTACATTTATCGGTAACGTTAACGGAATATAATATATTAACGTTTAAACTTAGAATATTTTGCAAATGATGCGTGTCAATTGAATTCGGAAGTTTAAACATACTTGTAATTAGAAATCTCAAATACAGACAAAAAACACTTTTAAACATGTAATGTATTTTACTTACTAAACACCAACTGATTGTACTTAATTTATACTTTTCTTACTGTTTTTAGTGGCCAAATATTAAATTATACTTTCGCACAGTAAGATGTGGCCTATTATTTTTATTCATCTTAAAAGTTTCCTTTTTTCCTAAATTTCCTATTAAAAGCTGATATAAAGTTATTCTGACTTGTTTAACCATGAAAAAAGCCTTCGAAAATTTTGCCGAGGTGATTTAAAAAAACAAACGAAATGTACATATTATACATTATGCATTATTTTATTACTTATTCTAATATATGCGTATCAAAATACCTGAAAACAGGTTTGGTTTTCCCATGTATTCTCAATTTAATGCAAACACAATGTCAATGATGTTATTGTCAATATTTAACAAGTAATCAAATTTTTACTGTATGTTCCGCATGCACATTTTTATATTCGCAACATGTATAAAATATGCCGCTAATTCAATGTATCGTGTTGCTGTTATGATATTAAGTTGTACTTAAATAACACGAAAGTAATAATGCTTACTGAAACAACTCAATTCAAAAACTCTAACGGACGACAAACACAATTTTAAAACAAATAACGATCCTTTTCATAGTATCTGACAAAAGATACATGTACTTTATCATCATATTATCTCCCTTTGCTGTTACAAACCATTTGCATGGTTGTATTTCAACACAAATTAACATATTTATTGATAACTAGTTTTACTTAAAAACAATATTAAATATTTCAATGAGAAGACATTAGTTAATGCGTTCAATCTATAGATGTTATACAGTAGTGTAAATTTACATAATTGATTCGTGTTCATTCGCAGGTCTACAAAAATCAAAATCGAAACTAGTGTTCTAAATTTGTGTAAACAGATCATAGTTCAAATCTGAAGTTTATTTATGGAGCGATGAGCTTAAAATCACATAAATTAAAAATATATCGTTCGGTTACAGAATCATAATAAAATGGAAGTTGATGGGCAACGATTACAAGATGATTATGTGTCTAAACTTTGCGAGCCGTGTCAGGAAGGAAACGTGTCAACACAAGCTGACGGATATTGTAATGACTGTGGGGAATATATGTGTCAGACCTGTTTTAAAGTCACGTAAAAATAAAAGTATTGAGAAATCACGTGTTGGGAGCACTAGACGGAGGAATAAGAAAAACATCTCAGAAACCTGAAGCCAAATGTAAGAAACATAAAACCGAAGTTATAAAGTATTATTGCTGTAACCATGACTTTGTTGGATGTGGGCACTGTCTTGTATTTGATCATAGGAAATGCGAACCCGAATTAATAGAAGATTTAGCCAAGAACTTGAAAGAAAGCCCTGACTTTAAGAATATTTTCAAACAGGTGGACGATTTGGAAAGTCTAAAAACTGAAATCGAAGTATCACTTGAAAAGAATAGAAACGATAACACAGAATTCCACGACAAAGCACTTCGAGGAATACAGAAATATCGATCTGAGATTAACACTTGGCTGGACAATGTAACCGCAAAAATAGAAACAGAAGAGATGGAGATCTGGAAAGAAAATGAAACTGTACTATCAAAGCTTGAGGATTGGATCAAAATAATCAGTGATATGATAGATAAAGTTAGAGATGAGGTCAACACTGAAAAGTACACGGGAGAAAACTTGTTTATTCGTATGATAGAATGCAAATCTGAATTAAGCGAGTTCGCCATAAAAAGTGTACCGGAAATCAAAGCAAACTTAGACATCAAACCTTTTGCATTTGAGCCAAATCAAAAACTGCTTGTGTTTACGAAGTCTGCGAATCTTGGTATAATCAGACTCGGCAATGGAACAACCGAATTCAGCCAACGGGGAAGAGGGAGTGATGTAACAGGTATTGATGAAACAAGCAGTGTTGCGTCTTTCAATTTTCCAGGTAATACAAAGATTTTAAATGTTTAATATATTTCTGTGAGTGGAAAAGTAATGAATATGCACATTAAGTTGCGAACAATGTAACTTAAGAACAATTAGTCACATATTTATATTAACTTAACAAATACATAATCTTCAGAGTGTTGCATAGCGTAACTAAAACTCAACTTGGTGGCAAGAGAGGGTGGCTTTGATTAGGAGTTATAAAGCACACGTTTCAATTATATATTTTTCTTTCAGCAGACGAAACTAAAGTTGTTGGTACCGGTTACACGTGTACCTTTGAAAGTCCTGAGGTGATAATTTAAACCTAATAAAAACATAATGCTGTGATATTAATAACCTCGTGGACGTTATGGTGACTGTGTGTGACTTTTCCGGTAATTAAAATCTAATTTCACCTGCATACAATTACTTTCAAAATAGATTTTTTTAAAAATAAAAAAATGCATATCGATAAAAACCAAACTCACAAAAAAATCATTTTGAAGCCATTTCATCGAAATACAATATACAATTTTGCATTGAAGGTACCGAACTTAAAAATATAGCCACATTTGTAAAATATATAGATCGAGTTTACCTAATATAAGAAAATACAGTTTAATCGTTCATGTTCATTTACAAGTTTTATCGGGTTAAAGCAACATGATAATTATATGTACATGCTGATATTAGCGTCAGGAAGTTAATTCGTAGATAATTTTGATTTTCTACTCTTAGGTTCCTATACGGATTGAGCTAGAAAAAGAACTGGAACTGCTCCGAACAATAACTAGCCTAGAAAAGAAAGAAAAAGACATTTTGCAGCAAGAATTGGTGGATAAAGAGTCTTAAAGTTTGTTCTCCAGGGAACGAGAAAAATATGTTCTTGAGATGAAAGAACATGAACAGGTACGATATTTGACTTTTTGTAACCCAAATTTTAAATTCAAACATTTTAGATCGGTGGGATTCCTAATCGAGCAAATACATTTATTGAAAGAAAACAATAGCTTATTTATGATGACTCTTTTAATAACCTTAACTCGCCTATTTTAATTTTAAATATAAGAAAACCAGAACAATAATAGTCCTTCTAAGTTGAAAGGAATACATTAAGATAAACTAAAGTTAAGCATGATTACAGTAATTCTGTAGGTATATTAAAAGAACAACAAGTTAGTTCTTGTTATAATCAAAGACTTAAGTCCGCATGCAAATAACTAGAAATTGAGAGGTCTGCTGTCCTCGCATCATGAACGATATAATCGTACATGTACTTCTAGGCTTAGTGTAGTCTCTAAAAGGCAACTATCGCAACATCTATATATATATCTTTTTCAAGCTCTGTTTGCTTGGGTCTGTTCCCTTACTCTAACTGATAAGCATTAAAACCCACGCATTTACATGTTACATATCATGTATTTTCATATTTAGAAGATCATTGTCTTGAAGCAAGAAGTAAGCACTCTAAATGATTCAAACAGAAGTCTAAAGTCGAAGCTGGACAGCTGTAATAAGGAGTTTGATATTATGGAGTCTACGTACAATGCCAGACAAGAGCAGGATCACAAGAAGATCAAATCTCTGCAGTCAGATCTTAAGAATATCAGGCAATTACTGCAGCAGACCAAATTAACGTTTTGCAGCAGAAAGAATATTCGTTTTTCCGATTACAATCAACTTTAGCGATTATTGCTTAATTAAGATTAACGTGTTAAACTCCAGTTACACAGGGCCATCGGTGATCGATCGGTAGTTTTTTTAGCAAAATAATGGAGTGAACCGATGACAAGGGATTTACCACCGATATCAACTATTGGTCACCGGTTTGCCACCTATCAATTGTTATTGGGGAAAGATGAGTTTCGTCGGTATAAAAAAATCGATCGGGATTTTTAGGCATGTTTAAAATTCTCGATCGGTGAAAATATTTTACAAATAACCGATCGACAACTGTCTACAACCGATCATCACCGATCGACAACCTCTCTACAACCGATTTCACCGATCGACAACCTGTCTACAACCGATATATCCGATGGGCCGCCGATAAGCAACCGATCAACTAATACTTACAACCGATAGAACAAAAAGATGAGAATTAATGTTTACCAGCAACCCATGGAATATCTATTTAACAGATAAACACTTGTCAATCACCGATGGCTGGTTACACAGAAAACCAGAAATAAAATAACGCATGACAACCGATCAAAACAGCGACTAACTTAAAATAAAACAACCGATTGGGCACCGATCGTCTGTGTAACTGGGGCTTTAACAAAGTACACGTAATACGAGTAAATACGTAATAATAATAATATTAATAACTTTTTATAACATATCTCTAATGAATGCATATAAGTATCATGCATGAGTGTGAGGTGAAGATGGAAATATCTGTCACCGAGGGTTAACTGTTTTGCGGGAATTAGACTCTGCCGAGTTCCCGCCAAAACAGTTCACCCGAGGTGACAGATTTTTCCATCTTTACCGAATGTCTCGTGCAAGATACTTTTTCTTGCATACCTTTTTTTATTTACAACATTTCTGTGTGTGTAGACAAACTAATTTATTTTCCTTATTTCGAAATATTGACATTAACGTTAACCTTTTTTACAATGACGTCACTAACTTGAATATATTACGTCAGATACTTGAAGACGTGACGTCACTCACGTGACTCATTCTACACGGGGGGATGTAGGATCGAAATTTCCTACACGGGTGAAAACACCGGATGACCTGATCTGGTATGCAAGAAAACAGAATACGCAATGTTCAGTGATTACTTACAAGTTACTTGAATTGTTCTGTACTATACGAACGTATATTTAGAAGAATACAGCTAACATGATCAAACAGGGGTATCACTAATAATAATTCAAGAACATTACTTATTATTTTAAATAAATTAGTATAAGTACATTTCTATTTTAATGTTTTGTATGCGATCTTTTAGTGAAAACCACGAGAAAGAGCGCAGGAGACTGTCTAGCCAGATTCAGGATCTTCAAAGTAAGTCTGCACAGAAGACTTACCAATTACCAGGTATGCCATTTTTATACTTAGTTCAAAATGCGTGATGCAGAGCAAAATGCTTTTAAGGAAAAATTGCAGTTATTAAAAGCCAGACGGCATACAAACAGACACAATTAAACTTTACAAAGATACATAGATCTAAGTTGCGACTCTTCTTGTATGTCTGTTTTTATAAAATTACAGATTTTGCAAAGGAAAACATGCTTTCTCGTCAAGAGCGTCTTAAGAATTTAATTATCAAAACCGGATCGTATGTGACGCTCTGGGTTACTTAACACATACACGTTTTAAAGGAACATCGAACAAACAAGACAACACTGGTAAAGTGGTGAAAAACTATCTTATCAGTGCTACAAGAAGTACATAATTTTACAATAAGAACAGTGAGAAATGGTTTTAAAACAGAGCATATAGCATGTATAGAGTATGAATAATTTCTAATAAAAATTCAAGTTCACTTATAAATCATAATTATTACTTTAAGAATAAGATACTAATCTATTTGACAGTCTCCCCGTAAATAAAGTCATCAGGGCTTTTCATCCTAATATAACAGAGGCCTTATATAGGCCTCTTCCCAATCCAAAATTATACTATTAGTATTTTTTCCCAACTGGGGCAGAATCTCTTCCCAAAATGCTTGGTAAAATGTAGAAAATTAGATCAAAATCCTCTGAGGGTAGTTTAAAAATTGAAGTCTGAATAATAAAGTGCTTTAAAACAGTAAATTAAAGTTGAAAACAATTATAACTATTCAAATTATAAACTAGTACCAATCTTTCAATGAACTTTGTTTTCTCAAATTAAACTATTTTTGCGCATAAATTTCCCAAATTGAAAGGCCAGGGCCTCTTCCCAATTTTCTGATGAAAAGCCCTGGTCATGTTATCAGTAAAATAACCGGTTACCGATGTAATGTTGTGATGGTTACGTATATCAGGGCTATCCGATCAACCTTTTTTGGGGTTTGTCCCGGCTAGCTCAGTTGGTTGCGTCGCCGGAATTGCAGGGCTGGGCGCTGTCGCCGTGACGCGCGGGTTCGCTCCCATCTAGAGGAAGCATTACCTGGAACAGAATACTTAAATTAGCTCTAAAAGTCAGTTCCAGTTATTTCGTATTGTTGAGAACAATACCAGGACTATCAGGGCCTCTTTTTAAAACATTTGGAATTCAAAAAGTGACAGCCCTTCATATATCAATGACTTCCAACTTGCTGTTTTAATGTCAAGATCTTGGCTTAAGCTACTAATTTTATTGATCTCATAAGAAAACTCATTATTGTTTTGTATCAAATATTTGTTTAAAACATCTCTTAAACAACTCAAATAGTCTATTTATCCTTAACATCAGTTTAAAACTGCAACTAACAGAGTCCGGTGAATGTTTGCGAATCCGGTGAATTCGCAAACTCAGCTACCCTTTTAAAGGGTCCTAGACTAAATGTTTTTACTTTAATATATAGTTGGGGGGTCTAATAATAAAACGTACTAAGTTTTGAACCAATATCTCTAAAAACGAGTGAGCTATCGAGTCCCAAACACCAAAATCGCCATGGCGATTTCGGAAACGCCATGGCGATTTTCCGTCGCCATGAAATCCCCATGGCGATTTTCCGCAATAAATTTGAAATGGCGTTATTTCCCCATGGCGATTTCGTCGGAAAAATAAAATATTAATAATTTGACATTTTTAAGAATGTGTGGGTCCTATATGTTTAAAACGGTGAAGTGCGTCCACTTCTGAGAAAGTCTATTTTTTTCGCCATGTTAAATATGGCGGAATATCGCCATTGGGAAAAATCGCCATCTTAATTATGGCGGAAAATCGCAATAAATTATATGGCGGAATTTCGCAATAAGATAAATGGCGATTTATCCTATAAATGTTTTGGCCATATTTTAATATTATGTCACTTTATCATGAGGGATTTTAATTTTCGCTCATTTCAGGCTAAGGAAATTTCGCGACATAAAACCTTACGAAATCAAACCATCATCTAATCTAATGAAAAAAAGTATCCGTTCGCTGATGTATGCCCGCGCGAAACAATGTATGCCCGCGCGAAAATATATGCCTTATGCGCGAAATTTGATTCTCGCGAATAAAAATGAAACCTTGCGAAATCAAACCATCATCTAATCTTATGAAAATAGTATCCGTTCGCTGATGTTTGCTTGCGCGAAACAATGTATGCCCGCACGAAAATATATGCCCTATATGCGAAATTTGATTCTCGCGAATAAAAATGGAACCTAATAATTTGAATAACACCAATTCACGCTGGATCCCTCCGTGGTTTTCTCTTCATCTGATGGGGGAGCCTCATAACCGTTAGAAATCGGCCTATTTGTGGCTTGTTTGCAATAATAACATGTCAGGAAAGCAATTTCCTGCCTATATCTCGTTTGGTAGAGGCGTACTAGTTCCGGAACAGCGGATATATATACTTTTGGCACCGTATTTTCGATCATACCGCGTTTAAAATGGGTCTGTTCTGTTAGAGATCAGTAATTTTCTTACTACTAAGTTAACCCCCAATCTTCTGTGTGATTTTGAATAGATGAATTGCAGATTTTTACAGCAATATAATTATGGTTGTCAAGAAAATTTAATTAAGGTGATAGAAATCATGTTAAATGTCCACTGAGATATCAGTGTTAAATGTACATTGAACATGACATTCTCTCACCAGAGGGCGTGCTACACAAGTTTCGCTTACACCTCTGTCAACGCCCGATGTACAAGATTCTTGTACAAAATATAAATAATGAATAAAATGCTCGAGAGATTATTTCGATCTCTGTATATTTTACTTAAAATGAAAATGGGTATTTTTAATTTTTTTTTCGAACAACGTTTAAGATATATTTGAACCCAAATTTTCGGGGAACTATTTTGCGGCATTCTCTCACGTGTATGAGAACTACTTTTCCCGGCGTTGACAGAGGTGTAAGCGAAACTTGTGTAGCACGCCCTCTGGTGAGAGAAAGTGAACATTAGGGAATTTAACATTAAGGTCTATGGGAATTGGATTTACTTACTAGGTTCAGCCGAAACCACAGTATGTGCTGTTGCAATTTGACATGCGCTGTCCGTACTCACAAATGTCCTGTTAGCGTCCACTGTATATCCGGTACTTAACACGAGAGTACGCTGTATATAATGGATCACTCAGTCGCTTGGAAAGCAAAACAAAAAGAAAACATGTTCACCAGCTCGGGAACGAGTTCGCTGATGTATGCCCGCGCGAAACAATGTATGCCCGCGCGAAAATATATGCCTTACGCGCTAAAATTGATTCTCGCGAATAAAAATGAAACCTTGCGAAATCAAACCATCATCTAATCTTATGAAAATAATATCCGTTCGCTGATGTATGCCCGCGCGAAACAATGTATGCCCGCGCGAAAATATATGCCTTATGGGCGAAATTTGATTCTCGCGAATAAAAATGGAACCTTATAATTTGAATAACACCAATTCACGCTGGATCCCTCCGTGGTTTTCTCTTCATCTGATGGGGGAGCCTCATAACCGTTAGAAATCGGCCTATATGTGGCTTGTTTGCAATAATAACATGTCAGGAAAGCGATTTCCTGCCTATATCTCGTTTGGTAGAGGCGTACTTGTTCCGGAACAGCGGATATATATACTTTTGGCACCGTATTTTCGATCATACCGCGTTTAAAATGGGTCTGTTTTGTTAGAGATGAGTAATTTTCTTACTACTAAGTTAACCCCCAATCTTCTGTATGTTTTTGAATAGATGAAATGCAGATCTTTACAGCAATTATGGTTGTCAAGAAAATTTAATTAAGGTGATAGAAATCATGTTAAATGTCCACTGAGAAATCAGTGTTAAATGTACATTGAACATTAGGGAATTTAACATTGAGGTCTATGGGAATTGGATTTACTTACTAGGTTCAGCCGAAACCACAGTATGTGCTGTTGCAATTTGACATGCGCTGTCCGAACTCACAAATGTCCTGTTAGCGTCCACTGTATATCCGGAACTTAACATGAGAGTACGCTGTATATAATGGATCACTCATGTTCACCAGCTCGGGAACGAGTTTGTCCTTTTTAGTTGGTAATTTTCGAAAGTACGATAATTAGTGACTACACGATATAGCATAAAAACCACACTCAAAAAGGAACATATTTCAACGGTCCTAACAATCAAACACAGCCCCGGCCTAAGGGCTTGGACCTACCATAGAAGAGTTTCGACAGTACACGACCGCTTGAAACCCTCTTGCTAAATGAGTTTATTCCTGAATATAAGATTGGAACGATAACATAATGCTGTGATTCTGATATTTTTCTCCCGATTGAAAATGTTTCATACTGTGGTATCATTATATTTCGCGGTGGTTAAATTTTCGCGAATTTAAAATTTTGGAGAGTTCGCTGATGTATGCCCGCGCGAATCAATTTATGTCCGCGCGAAAATATATGCCTTATGCGCGAAATTTGATTCTCGCGAATAAAAATGAAACCTTGCGAAATTAAACCATCATCTAATCTTATGAAAATAGTATCCGTTCGCTGATGTATGCCCGCGCGAAACAATGTGTGCCCGCGCGAAAATATATGCCTTATGGGCGACATTTGATTCTCGCAAATAAAAATGGAACCTTTTAATTTGAATAACACCAATTCACGCTGGGTCCCTCCGTGGTTTTCTCTTCATCTGATGGGGGAGCCTCATAACCGTGAGAAATCGGCCTATTTGTGGCTTGTTTGCAATAATAACATGTCAGGAAAGCGATTTCATGCCTATATCTCGTTTGGTAGAGGCGAACTAGTTCCGGAACAGCGGATATATATTTTTGGCACCGTGTTTTCGATCATACCGCGTTTAAAATGGGTCTGTTCGGTAAGAGATCAGTAATTTTCTTACTACTAAGTTAACCTCCAATCTTCTGTGTGTTTTGAATAGATTGACATGCGCTGTCCGTACTCACAGCCCCGGCCAAAGGGCTTGGACCTACCATAGAAGAGTCTCGACAGTACACGACCGCTTGAAACCCTCTTGCTGAATGAGTTTATTCCTGAATATAAGATTGAAACGATAACACAATGCTGTGATTCTGATATTTTTCTCCCGATTGAAAATGTTTCATACTATGGTTTCATTATATTTCGCGGTGGTTAAATTGTCGCGTATTTCGCGCTAGGGTACATGCACGAAATCAATCATTGAATATCGAGTCTTATTGGAATAAAACAAGTGCGCAATTTAAACGCGCGCGAAAATGTCAATTAAGTCATTGCGCGAAATTTGATCCCCGCGAAATTTAATGATTCAACAGTACTGATATACATATGGACCATAACCCTGGTTTTAATAGCCATGGCCATACGCAAAACCCCAGGTGCACAACTACACGTGATTGTCGACATACCTGTATTTTTTATAATCATTGTGTCTCTCATACTTTTTGGGTTAGGCGCGGCACAGATTTTCAAGGTAAATCTATTATTATATATTGAAATACATAAGGGGACAGCTCTTTTTAAATTGACATGGCCGGAAGCAAAACTCCATGTGCACAACTACACATAATGGTCACATAATGGTCATCACATGTGAAGTTTAATGATTGTGGCTTACATAATTTTTGGGTTACGCGCGACAAAATAGTACGAGGTAAAAATTGTACTGAAATACGTAAGGGACCAAAACTCTGGTTTTAGAAGGCATGGCCTACAACGAAACCCCAGGAGTACAACTACATACCACGGTCAATATGCCTGTAACGTTCCATTACTGTGACCTTTAACTTTTCGTGTCGTGTAAAACACAAGATAACACGCTGAATGCATTATCTTTTTTTGAAATGCATAAGGGGCCATAACTCTGATTTAGTTGGGCATGCTCAGAATCAAAACCCAAGGAGCATAACTACACATTATTTTGAATGCTACCTGTTTAGATTCATGATTGTGGCGCTTCAACTTTTTGAGTTACGCATGACACAAGATTACATGGTAAATGTATAATACTGAAGGGGTCATAACTCTGGTTTTAGCAATTAAAACTGAAACCCTGGAGAACTAATTTTGTATTAAATTTACTAAAAATCAAATTCTGAATATAAAAAAGCGTTTTATGATCAAATGATACAATTTAAACGAGAATTAGTTGAATTAATTCAGTAAAATTCGGGTGCGCATTTCACGGTACGAAAAATCTAAGGGGGACAACTTGTGTTTACCGATTACGTCATTGGATCGCAGTTCGCTATGATGGGTATCTGTCGCGTATTGTATAACATAGTAAATGTGTCAATAACGTTATCCTGTTTACGTAACTTTTCTATTATATGAATTTTTGCATTTCCACATAATTTTTGAAAACACTAATATCAACTCCGATGCTTCTGCGTCTTTCGATCGGCGTTCGGAACTTAATAATAGCGTCTTTGTACAAGCTCGTAAGATTTATAGGCTAATATTATTCACGGGGGACAAATTAGTGATTCGCATTGTATTTGCACGAGTTGTGCATGTCCAATATAGTGCCACATGTTTAGATACTTATCATGGTCTTGTTCCAATTTTTCCAAAACACAAGTAGTCCGATTATGACGATTCAATATCTGTAAATCACAGCTACGGAAACTATATATTCCATGTAGACATTTCGGCGGATAACTGTGCAAACATTTTAATTGGACATGCAATAAAATGTAGATGTACGATTAAATTAACTTACAGTTTCATTTAGCGTTTATGCATACTGATCATGCGAAAATTAACTAAAACCGTTCCGTCGCTATATCCTTGCGGGGATGGTTCTTAGTTAATGCGTTCGCTAAAACGGTTGTTTTTGGGTTGAATAATAAAAATAATATACTATTTTCATTTTGTTAAGTAAATACATCATGTCCGTCTAGGCTTATTATACAGCGAACTGCAAAGAATATACAGAATACTTAAAAACAACAAAGGTATGCCTATTAAATATAGGTTAACCCCGTCACTTCCCTATTGTATCCGCATATGGCTATATGGACTGGAAAATTAATAATTCTGCGCTTAGCAAATAGGCGTTTTATACACAATATCAATAATATTATGTGTTGCTTTCCTAAATCTGGTTTTAAATGACAACGATACACAACTCGAACAGTCTCTTTATTGTTTTAGTAAAAAGGCGTATTAAGATTATGCATTTCAGAAATACTCGTAAATCCTTCTCTAATCAAGACAAATAATGTTAACTGATTATCTATAAAAGCGCAAGGCACTAGTCCCTGTTCTGTTTTACTGTTTTATAAGCATAAGTAAATTGTAAGGTATATTGTAGCTCTGAATACAGTTTTAATGTTGTGTTATTCTTCACGAAAACATATATTATTCGTTAACGGGTTATCTAATCTGCAGATTAAATTAAACGTGTTCAATTTTTTAAAATAATTTTAAAAAGGCATCATTTTAAAAGCGTTATTTTTCTTAATAATGACATTTTAATTCAAAGAAAGGTAAAAGGCCACTGGTCCAGTGATCGCTTATCAAGCGATAAGTGAAACTCCGCCTCTAATATCGAGTGCGCATGCGTGAAAGATACCTTTCAAGTTCTACGACAATACGCGCTTAATAAATAAAATGTTGCTGAAAATCTTAAGATTAAAAGGAAGACTTTTATACTGAGCGAACATGTGAAATAGGATTATATCAATGCACGACCGAGGTAGAATTGTTTCTGCCGTATCTTCGCAAGATTATGTTACTTCTGGACCAAATAATTCAAATGTATGCATTCATGATATGTATAAGTTTTTTATATAAGCAGTACAGCTAGACCCTGAGGTTTCAGTTATTCACTCGCTTATATTCAAACGTATGGGATTTGTTTGATTTATCAGATATAAGCTTTGACATGTATTATTTTTATAAGTATAACGATTTAATCCAACTATAATTCACAGAAAACAAAATCTAAATCACATTAAGAAAAGCAGCCTCAAAAAAATGAAGCGAGTTTTTATTTCAAAAAGCATTTGATATTTTACGAAAACGTTTTCACACAAGGATTTGTTTTATACACTATCGGCTCATTACATTCACCTCTGTTATAGGCCGGGACTACTTTCAGCTACTTTAACTTTCAATAAAAGAAATAGTTCACCAATTACATTAAATTACATTTAGATTTGGGTTTCTTCGGTTTTAATGAAAAATTGTGAAGATTTCTGTCGTTTGTTTTACCTCACGCTTTCAAATTCATAATTATGACGGTATAAAATAAGGCTGTGGAGTTTGGTAAAAAGTCTTGATATTGAGCCTTTCGCAGAGATGTAAAGTGAGTGTAAGGAACGACAACTCTGCGCAGGAGATTGAAAGCGAGCAAAAATCGCTACAATCTTTTATTATCAAAACGGAAATTGAACCGACTTAAAAATAGCCGTGTATAATCATGTTAGAAATAGTTAATTTTTCTTATGATATTTATAATAAAGACACAAAATACATGATGATTCATAATAATATATGATACACTTTAACACTTTTTGATTTGATTAAGTTTGATAAATTACATAGTACAACTGAAGAAGGATTGTAGTCAGTATACTGTTAAACCATTTTATTTCGCGCGGGTTAAATTTTCGCGTATTTCGCGCTACGGCAAGAGCGCAAAATTCAACCCCAGCGAGGGAAATTCAAGGAAAACTTACTTCCTGGTTCAAAGTGAAAGTGAAAGTGAAAGTAGGAAGTAAGCTTTCCTTGAATTTCTTGATACCCCTTACATTATTTTGACGAATTAGCACTAAACATTGTAGACCAGCATATACTTATTTCAGGTATGATTTGCTTTAGTATATTGTTCATGAATTTCAGAGTTCTCATGCAAATGGTTTTTCTTTTGTTAAAGTATGTGCTGGGTAATTAGAACAATAATTAGACTAAACTGAGCTTGCAAACATTTACTACATCCATAGCTAAATCCATTTATTTACTAAAATCTAGGTGGCAATAAGTATTTCCCCCAAAATTCATTTTTTTTAATTTTAGCCTGTCTTCGCCATTTGCAATGTTTGCGATACCTTAAATACTGTTTACAGAAACAGTTTAACAGTAACTGGTCTTGCTTTCCTCATGCATATTTCTCCATCTACCACTAGCCACCAACCAAACTTGCAGATGTCTTAAAATAATAAATTTAACAAAACACAAATAAATCACAAATAAAAAGTTTTGTTTTTAATTATTTTTTAATTATTTATGGGCAGTATGAGAAAAATAAAAAATAAATACAGAGTTGTTTGAAAACGAATGAACAGTGCATTATACTTCCTACAAAATCGGTAATAATCCTTGGAGTAAACGATCGGTAGATTATTTGGATACTCAAGTACCAACAACATCCCTCAAATGGTAAATTAAAGTTTAATCTAGAGTAAGTTTATTGTTTGCATAAAATTGAAATATTAAAGAGTTGATTGATTTTCTTACTATACTTACTTACCACAATTACTGTTTGAAATGAAAACAAATGTGTATAACAAAGCGCTCTTAAATTAGACCTAAACGACATCAGCATCAGCACAACCAACAGCAGCAACAACGACAATAACAACAACTATTAATTTAGATTTTCAAATTAACGAATTCGTCCTAACATATTGCTTACATCATCATCATCCTCGTCGTCGTCGTCATCTTTAACAACAACAAAAAACGTCATCGTCGTCATCTTTAACAACAACAACAACAACAACAAACATTATATAAATCTTAAATTAAGAAAAGAAAACTCTTAAAATCTAATGGCTTAGCCGGTGAATTCAGAGGTTATTAAAAAAATAGCGTCATCATTATCATTTTCATCAACAACAGAAACAACAACATCATCTCCAGATTATGTTTAAGATTGCTTTTCGAAGAAATAAATGACAAAACAACAACAACTGTAGATAGCGCTTATTTGTTTTTTGTACAAGCTTGAAATATCTATAATCATGTACATTGCAGACATAAATATTAACAGTATTCATTGTTGACTTTTTCTAAGATCCTCGTCGTCGTCGTCATCTTTAACAACAACAAAAACGCCATCGTCGTCATCTTTAACAACAACAAACATTATATAACGCTTAAATTAAGAATAGAAAACTCTTAAAATCTAATGGCTTAGCCGGTGAAGTCAGAGGTTATTGAAAAAATAGCGTCATCACTATCATTTTCATCAACAACAGAAACAACAACATAATCTCTAGATTACGTTTAATATTGCTTTTCGACGAACTATTTTTTTTAATTAGAACGTTATCATTAACAAATAAATGACAAAACAACAACAACTGTAGATAGCGCTTATTTGTTTTTTGTACAAGCTTGAAATATCTGTAATTATGTACATTGCAGAGCTAAATATTTACAGTATTCATTGTTTACTTTTTCTAAGATTGCCAAAAGCATGTTCTGTGTTCATTCTCAACATAGTGTGTTCTAAAGGCCAATACAGTGCTGCTGTTATCTTGACTGATCAAATATTTAATCAAATCACACGTCCACTCAATATTTAGAATATCCGTTATATTAATA
Organism: Corbicula japonica; assembly: GCA_038501625.1. NCBI lineage: Eukaryota > Metazoa > Mollusca > Bivalvia > Venerida > Cyrenidae > Corbicula > Corbicula japonica. The sequence continues at coordinate 328,509 of JAZAYU010000281.1, forward strand.
AATTTTCCACTTCTAGGCGATAATCAACGGGAAAAACTTGACAGCGGGTGCGCTAATTAAATCAGTAGTTGGCGACTCGTAATTTTAGCAAAGGTCCTCTTGTTTTACGATCTTGTTACATAATCTTATTAGCAAGGCGCGGGTATTGTCAGCTGGGGTTTTGATAACTGATTAGGGATTAATTATGCTAAATAACTGTCACAGTGTTTATTCGATAAATTTTAATATGATTTTGACATCTCCGATCTGAATTCCCAAGGTATAAAAATGAATACAAAGTTAAATCAATATTTTAGAAAAATGATTGTTAAACAGAAATTTTGCTTAAAATTGCAGAAACGAAGAAAAAAATCAAACCATAATTTTAACATCCTCGGAATATTTGATTGTATTGTGAAGTAAATTGTATCATAGTTACCTCAATCACAATACAATAGGATTTGATGTTAATGTATTTTGAGCGTGTTTGATATGGTATAAATGGAATTTAATGCGATAACTAGCAGTGCATTTCGAAAAGGCCGTCCGAAGTTTGGACCGATGACATAAAACATGCGTAACTTCCTTTATAACATGGTAAACCCTTGCCTATCTAATATTATAGTCAAGGGAATCTTTATATAACGCATCTTAACCTACCGTACATACTTTAAGCGTTATTATGTAAATCGTAGTGTATATTTACTTCTATATTAAAAAACTCACGATATTGTGGGAACACAAAAACGATATATCCATGTGTTTCCGATACCATTGTATATATATGTTACGGAAAACTATTTAATTTATTTTGATACGTTCATACTGAGTCGTGAAATAATCGCTTTAACCAAATTATTCAATAATGCAGGGGAGATAAACTTAAAAATCTAAAAAGATACCATTGTATATATGTCATGTAATACTATTATTTATATTTTTGTTACATTCGTACTGATTTGCAATCTTCTCTGTTAATTGTTAGGAACCATTTCTATTAATCTGTTAACCAGTGTTATGCTTTGCTTTACTCAAATATGACCGAATGTTGACTAAAAATTGTATGTATACAATTTTATGTCGAATAAACATAAAATGTATGTTATATGTTGTGTTACGCAGACATTTGTGTCAATACAAACTTGCCAAACATCTATGAACCGAATTTTGTGCGACACATTATAAGTTTAATAAGATGATCAACATATCACATTCGCAGCATATTTCCCGAGACATAAGATATCGTATGCTTAGATTCGCAGCATATTTCCCGAGACATAAGATATCGTATGCTTAGTGTCCAGTGACTAAAGGAACGTTTACATGAAGTTCGGCAACCTTAATAATTTTAGTAGGCGATTGTCAACATCGCGCGTGTCCGACAAAAACCTGTTACCGGATGCGCTAATTGAATCAGTGGTTGGCGACGTGTTTTATGACCATGTTACATAATCTAATTAGCAAACCACGGCTCTTATCAGATGGTGGCGTTATAATGGTCATTTTGAAGATCAATTGTACACTCAGTAAGAGGTTAAATATGATTGTGATTTGTTAGGGATAAAGTGTTGAAACCATAGTTTTAAAATATTAATTTTAAAACAAACATATATTTTAAATATAAGAGTAAATGTTGAAAAGAAATGAACATACACATTTAAGAAATGAAAGAAATCAAACTTTATGAAACCATGTTGGTCGTTTAAGGGAATGGATGACAATTAACTTGCATAATGTGTAAAACGTTTAAAGTGCCCTTTTAAAGATGATCTTAACGTTTCTTCTACCATGTGTAAACATTGGATGTGGGGAGTTTTGTTTGTTACTTTTTAAAGTGACTAATGGGCAAAGGCTCTATTTAAGTTAAAAACTGTTGAATTTATATTTTTAATAAATATTTTGTTGAAAACGACATGAGCATCTAACTAAAAAGTTTTACTGATATTTTCGTCTGGCTCTGTGTTTTAAATGCACACCTAAACCGCATGCAAAATTTGGACGCAACACCAGTCCACCACCAACAACAACAATAACAGTATATTTCTACAAATAAATTCATCATAAAAGAACAAGCATAAAAGAAAACGGACGTTTAAGGAACGGATATGTCATTTAACTTGGATAATGTGTTAACTTTTCAAAGTGCCTTTTATAGAAAATCTTAACTTTTATTCTGCCATTTGTAAGAATTAGGTCTGGGGATTTTGTTTTGGACGTGTTTTAAAGTGACTTAGGGGCCCATGCGCTATGATATTTAAGCACTGTTGAGTTAATATTTTGTATATGTTTTGTTGAAAATGACAAGCCCATAAAACAAAAAAGTTTCACAAGATGTAATATTTTCGTGTGGCTGTATGTTTTAAATGCACACAACGCATGCCCATGCAAAAAAGTGACGCAACAACAACAACAACAACACAACATTTCTACACATAATTTCAGCATGAATACAAGCATAAATAACGGATGTTTTAGGGACGAACAGGTCTGACCTATCGTGTTGAACTGTTAACTGCATATTTATTATCTTAACGTTTCTTTCGCCATTTGTAAGCATTAGGTATGTGGATTTTGTTTTGTTACTTTTACTTCTGTTACTGTTTTGTGACTGATCGGCCCAGCGCTCTCATCCTTAAGCACTGTTGGACTTAAACTTTGTTATTGTTTTTTTTAAATGACATGATCATCAAACATAAATGCTACATAAGCTGCGATATTTTCGTGCGGATCTTAGTATTAAATACACACGAAAACGCATGCAAAATGTTGGCACAGTAAAAACATATTTGAAACAATGATATTACATTCTCGGTTTAAAAGAAAACAACAACTTTTAAACAATCATATTATATTCAACAACTCTGGATAACGCGTACCTTAGATCTTGGAAGAGCAGTTTTCGTCTTGAGATTACTTGAAACATAATGCCTTTTGATTGATGGTCATGATTATCATCATCATCATCATCATCATCATCATCATCATCATCATCATCATCATCATCATCATCATCATCATCATCATCATCATCATCATCATCATCATCATCATCATCATCATCATCATCATCATCATCAACAACAACAACAACAACAACATCGACAACATTGACATCATCATCATAAAAACAACAATCAAAAACAACAATAAAAAAAATGTATATTACGATTACTTCAGCTTTCTAAAGAAAGCCTCATTCTACAAAACCATAAATAACAACATCAACAACTCATTAAAACGCTTTATTATGTTTTCCGAAGAAGCCCTATGCTCAAAATATTTATCTCTCTGCAAACCTGAATAGAAAGAGTATTCGTTTTTGTTGTTGTTGTTGTTTTTCTGAGTTGTCAAGAGCATCTTCTAGGTTCATCTATAAAATACTTTGTTTTAAATGCTAAAATGTATTCTGGTGGTGGTACTGCTGCATGCTGATGACGATGAGAGTAATGATGAAGATAAAAATGAATGTCAACGTCATTGATAATAAAAATACGAAAAGAATAAAAGCGATTAAAAATGAAAATACTTCGCCAGTGAAGATGTGATTATTATCAATCAGTCTATAGGAATGATGAAATTACGCAAAATAAATGTCATATTCTTGTTTTCTTATCTTATGTCAAAATTGAAAGTAAAACTTATTAATAAAAACGCATTCTCATAAGTTGATCAAAATATCACATTCGCAGCATATTTCCCGAGACATAAGATATCGTATGCTTAGTGTCCAGTGACTAAAGGAACGTTTACATGAAGTTCGGCAACCTTAATAAATTGAGTAAGCGATTATCAACATCGCGCGTGCCCTGCAAAAACCTGTATCCGGATGCGCTAATTGAATCAGTGGTTGGCGACGTGTTTTATGACCATGTTACATAATCTAATTAGCAAGGCACGGCTCTTATCACCTGGTGGCGTGATAATGGTCCTTGTGAAGATCAATTGTACACTCACTAAGAGGTTAAATATGATTGCAATTTGTTAGTGTTAAAGTGTTGAAACCGTTAAAAAATTATTTTTAAAACAAACATATTTTTAAATATAAAAGTGAATGCTAAAAGAAATGAACATACACATTTAAGAAATGAAAGAAAAAAAAACACTTTGTGAAACCATGTTGGACGTTTAAGGAACGGATGACAATTAACTTGCATAATGTGTAAAACGTTTAAAGTTCCCATTTAAAGATAATCTTAACGTTTCTTCTACCATGTGTAAACATTAGATGTGGGGAGTTTTGTTTGTCACTTTTTTAAGTGACTAATGGGCAAAGGCTCTATTAAAGTTAAGAACCGTTGAATTTATATTTTAATAAATACTTTGTTGTAAACGACATGAGCATCTAACTAAAAAGTTTTACTGATATTTTCGTCTGGCTCTGGGTTTAAAATGCAAACCAAAATCGCATGCAAAATGTTGACGCAACAACTACAACAACAACAGTATATTTCTACAAATAAATTCATCATAAAAGAACAAGCATAAAAGAATACGGACGTCTAAGGGACGGATATTGCATTTAACTTGGATAATGTGTCAATGTGTTTTTTGAGTTGTCGAGAGCATCCTCTAGGTTCATCCATAAAATACTTTGTTTTAAATGATAATATGTATTCTGGTGGTGGTACTGCTGCATGCTGATGACGATGAGAGTAATGATGAATATAATGATGAATGTCAACGCCTTTGATGATAAAAATACGAAGAGAATAAAAACTATTAAAATGAAAAGACTTCGCCAGTGAAGATGTGGTTATTATCAATCAGTCTATAGAAATGATGAAATTACGCAAAATAAATGTCATAATCTTGTTTTCTTATTTTATGTCAAAATTGAAAGTAAAACTTTATAATAAAAAGCATTCTTCTAAGTTGATCAAAATATCACTTTCGCAGCATATTTCCCGAGACATAAGATATCGTATGCTTTGTGTCCAGTGACTAAACAAACGTTAACATGAAGTTCGGCAACCTTAATACATTAATTAAGCGATTATCAACATCGCGCGTGTCCGGAAAAAACCTGTATCCGGATGCGCTAATTGAATCAGTGGGGATGCGCTAATTGAATCAGTGGTTGGCGACGTGTTTTATGACCATCTTACACAATCTAATTAGCAAGGCACGGCTCTTATCAGCTGGCGGCTTGATAATGGTCCTTTTGAAGATCAATATGTACACTCAGTAAGAGGTTAAATATGATTGTGATTTGTTAGGGATAAAGTGTTGAAACCATAGTTTTAAAATATAAAGTTTAAAACAAACATATTTTTTTAAATATAAAAGTGAATGTTAAAAAAATGAGCATACACATTCAAGAAATAAAATTAAAAAAAAACTTTATGAAACCATGTTGGACGTATAAGGAACGGATGACAATTAACTTGCATAATGTGTAAAACGTATAAAGGGCCCATTTAGAGATAATCTTAACGTTTCTTCTACCATGTGTAAACATTAAATGTGGGGAGTTTTGTTTGTTACTTTTTTAAGTGACTAAGGGGCAAAGGCGCTATTAAAGTTAAGAACCGTTGAATTTATATTTTAATAAATGTTTTGTTGAAAACGCCATGCTCATCTAACTAAAAAGTTTTACTGATATTTTCGTCTCGCTCTGGGTTTAAAATGCACTCCAAAACCGCATGCAAAATGTTGACGCAACAACAACAGTATATTTCTACAAATGAATTCATCATAAAAGAACAAGCATAAAAGAAAACGGACGTTTAAGGGACGGATAATTATGACATTTAACTTGGACAATGTGTTAACTTTTCAAAGCGCCTTTTATAAAAAATCTTAACTTTTATTCTGCCATTTAAAAGCCTTATATCTGGGGATTTTGTTTTGGAACTGTTTTAAAGTGACTTAGGGGCCCATGCGCTATGATATTTAAGCAGCAGCAGCATTATCAGCATCATCAGCATCATCATCATAACTAAACAACGACAACTCTAGAGAGCGATTAATTTAGCATTCCGAAGAAATGCCTTAATCCGCGTGAAGCCGTGTAACACATGATGTTATGTCAGTTGCTTCTGTTACTTCTTCTGCTGCTGATGTCGGTCATTATCATCATCATTCATGAAAACAGATGAGGGTGTAAAATAAAATCTCAGTTCCTGTAAATGTTGATATAATTTTCAACCAGTCGATCTAATTTGTATACGTTTTATGTGTTTGTATTCATATTTGTGTTCAATTTTAATTAAAGAAATACATTCATAATGCTCAATCGTTGTAACTGTTAAACTGGGAACAATCTGAATAAAACCATGACAATTAAGTACATAATTTCATACTTTCAATCTCGATTTTGTCATCGATTACGTCGAGTTATGAAGAAAAAAGTACCGATGCGTCTAACTGAAGTTATTTTTGGAAAACATTTTTGAACAGTAAATTTGCGACTTATTTAGTGTCCATGGTTAACACATCTGCTGAAATTTTAGTTGATCAAAATTTGCTTCATCGTTTGAAAACCTGTCGTAAACCACAAAATTTTAATGACACTAAGCGTAAATATTGGTTTGTACATGAGGAAATCATAGTAGCGGTTAAACAAAATATTTGTGTACATATTTACATATGAAATCTTGAAGGTTGGATATTTTTTAACCACCAACATAACTTATGCAACTTGGGTGTATAAAAAAAAAGATTAACATAAATACAACAGTGCTTGAACATATTTCTGGTCAATTGTTAGAAGTGTTGATGGTTTTTTAGAAATATTATTTTCTTATTACAGCGCCACAGGTTTCATCATCTATGTCATTAACAACAACAACAACAACTATAGAAACCGCTTAATTCAGCTTTCTGAAGAAATATTATTTCACAGTTAGAAGTTCATCATCTACAAAAACAACTCATGATTACGCTTAATATAATTTAGTTTTCCCAAGAAACACTATGATCAAAATATTTTGTAATTACGCACCTGGTTAAGCTGAATATTTAGAGTATTCATTCTTGTTGCTTTTAAATATTTACTACTTTATTATCTTTTATTATTATTATTTTATTATATGCTATTATTTATAATTTCCTATGTTGTTAATATGAATGTGTGTTGTCATTTTCATTAAGTAGCCGTAGAGACTAAAATATTGCAAATATATAAAGTCTGAATGAAAATGAACTGGATGTTCACAGGGCCGTTTAACTGACGCGGAACTGAAGCTGTCAATCATTAGCTGTCAATCATTACCATTCTGTCTCGCTTGTGCACAGGAGGCTGCAGGCGGGGCATCGCGCAACGCTTGACAAGCGATCACTGCGACATTCGAAGTAAAATGTTGTTTTAAGAAAACCTTTTTAACGTTTTTAAGAAGGCTACGTTCTTATAATATTATATTCTTTGTGAAAGATGTAAATAAGTTAAACATATTCTGTGAATTTGACACCTCCATAACAAATTAAAATCAATTTTTTGAAGAATATAAAAGGAGGTTTAGAGACAGTATTCTATATTTGTACTTAAGCTTAGTAAATTTCAGAAGATGACTGTCTCAATCAAATGAGATGTCATTCGCACAAAGGAGGTTGCTTTTATTGCTTATAAATTGTACAAAACGTGACATTTAATAAATATACTTCGAAAATTAGTTACATTTTAGAACGAGGTAATGTCCATTTTAAATAGATAGGGACAAACTTTTCAAGGTTTAAAGCACGCATATTGTATGGTTGAAATTGTGTTTCGTTGAATGGAAACGGAATTTTCTCAAATCTTTGGAATTTTATTTCTATGATTATCTACTTACGCATGATTTACCAGGTTTTATTGTAGGCAATATATACATGTTTGTTTTACTGTTGAATGAACACTCTTAAAGATTTTCAAACTTTTCTTATTTTTTAACTTCATTATGTTAGTAATTGATAATAATAATAATAATAATAATAATAATAATAATAATAATAATAATAATAATAATAATAATAATAATAATAATAATAATAATAATAATAATAATAATAATAATCTAAAGTAAATCACTCTCTGAAGGTTTTAATATAAATGGATAATAATAATAATAATAATAATAATAATAATAATAATAATAATAATAATAATAATAATAATAATAATAATAATAATAATAATAATAATATTTATCATGCAACTTCGAGCTGTTCTGATTTATAATGGCACAAAGAAGAATAGATTTAAATTGTAAATGAAGTCAGATAATCGTTATCGTCATTCTGAAATCGTTTCCAGCTTCACGCATATTTAATGGTTAAAATTATGTTTTGTCAAAACGAACCCCAGTGTTGTAAATCTTTTTATTTGTCGAATAGAGGTCTTTCACATTGTTGTGTGCATGCGTCCTACGCCAAGTTAGGTGCGAAAAATATTGGTTTTATCCTAAACCGACAAGTGAGGGGGCATTTAACTGTGTCATTGCTAACAGAATTAATGGACATGATCACGGTGTCGTCTTAAAGCTAATGATAAATTATAATAATAATTATAATAAAGCAAAATAAATTCTAGTTTTAGAATTTCCGAATATAATAGGCTAGATTTGATTGTGAAAAGCGTAAACCAATCAAAGACGTGGTTGAAACTTTGAATCGGAAAGTCTTATATGAAAACAAATACATTGTGGATTACACGTTACTGTATATTTTCCACAGACACACATATAAGCGTATCGAGTTTTTCTGACAAAATGCGTTTACTTCAAGAAATATATTTTATTTTACAAGATCTCTCTAAATTTGAGGTAAATGGATGAATTCAGCAATGTATCGTCGTTGTATTCAACGCCCGTGTCAAGAGCTACCGAGAGAACCTATGTCTTTATTGAAGACTGTTCAATCTTTTAGCTTTGAACAATATAAAAGGGTTTGTTAACAAGGTGGCGATGCCTTAGACTGTGGTTAATATACCAACTATATAGTAATTTTTCTCAAGCTACTTTGCTTATATGATTGAAATGAAATGTTGAGCTATGTGATTTAAAATGATTTTTATTGAAAACTAATTAGAGTTGATCACAGACGTTTTGGTCTCAACAAGTTTCTTTATAAGCCACGACTTTCTATGGACTATATCTATGAGCTATCTACTGAGCAGCTTCAACTCTGTGGACGTAAGCCACTACTTTTATGTTGGAACTATGAATTCCAGCTGTATGGAGTTCCAACTCCTATAAACTCTAGGAATCTTGACAACAGATTGTTCGATCTATGCTGCCTTCTCAGAGAAGCTGGGCTTCGTAAGAGACTACGGCAGCAGTCGAAGGAACCGTACACTGTATATCAGATTCTGTTATTTGTGTTACAACACTACTATTGTACTACGTACTAAGTAACCTCTCTGAGGAGCAAGCTCACACAGAGAACGCGGAAACCTTTCGGTAGCACAAATATTGGCCTCGCTAACTACCTTAAGCCAGCCAGTTGGCCTCGCTATCTATCTTAAGCCAGCCAGTGTTGTATTTACACAACGTCTTAGTTGCTGTTAAACAACTTCTTGTTCCAAAAGTTGAAACCGGTCCCTTTATATTTACATTATGTTTGACAATATAATGGTTACAGGCTTCCATACAAATTTGCATAATTTTCTCCTTAAGACCAAAACGTCTTCAAATCACAAAATTCACTAAGTTAATAACTTTTACAAAATGACATTATCTATGTCAAGCAGAATTGTTAGTGTATCAATCTGTGTGATGAAAACAATTTACTCTAATCATTACAATAATTATACATGAATTTATGATTTCACATATATATTATATATACATATATAATAAAACAGAGAATTAAAATCATTCCTGACAGCCCGTTAAGCAGATTAAGTTATTAATGTTATTATAAACATCTTTTTTTATAAAATCGTCAGCCATAGTCAATAGACATTAGTTTAAGTCGCATTTCATGAATATCTGCGTGTTACGGGAATGATTTAGAAAGATGATAAATTGTCCGCAGACCTCCAAAATCTCAGGATTTTATCTGAAATCTCCGGACCGTAAGGTTCTTCTCCGGATCTAAGGATTTTCAGGCAAAATCTCAGGATTTGAAAATATTGAAAAGGATAATTAATTAAACATAAATTTAATTGAATTTAGAATGGGTTTTACAATTATATTAATTTATATTAAGAAACTTGGTCTTGGTCACGGCTCCAAAATTTCCTCTTTATTGAGAGATTACGTGATAGTGACACGCTGCCTCGGGCACACATGTGCACAACAGCTAAGTGTCATAAAACTAAACTCGGACCTGAATATCGCAGTCCCGTTCATTTGTTTTGGTCCATGGTCATTTTGATTTTTAACAGAAATGAAAATATTATATTTCAAAACCTTCAGCGACAACAATTACGAGCTTCAACATCAAAATAGTTTTTATTTAAAAAAAAAAAACTCTCTGGATTTTTTTTAATAGGTTTTGGTTGGCCTGCCGTCCAGCAATATTCATTTGGTTCAATCAATTTAACGATTTCTCGGGTTGTAGCTGGAATAATCCTATTATGTAAATACGTTATATTTTTTTCTCAAAAGCAAAACACATATCAACCTAGTCGCGGACGAGCTACATAAGAATATAATTATTTCTCCTTCCACTATAAATTGAAGCGTTACAAAAAATGCCGTAAAACGGTAAAATGTCCGATAATGTTCGTCGGAATTGTCAATTATACAGATTTATTTTAGTAAACACAATTCACGTGTGTATTTTCATAAAAAACCCAAACAAATCCGTTGGAACTCGAGTCCTGAAAATACCGCGATAAACAATGTTTTATATGCGCATAAACTTTCTTGATGTGCTTGTAAATGGTCATAACGTGTTTTTATTCTTCGTTGTTTGACTGAACTTACTTATTTATAAATTTGAAATGATAAATCAACATTTTCTTAATTTTATAATCACTTAGTCATATTAAGGTTGAACCATAGTGAATCCAATTCCCATAGACCTCAATGTTAAATTACCAATATTCAATGCACATTTAACATGTTTTCTATCATCTTAATTTCTAGACAACCATATATGACTGTGAAGATCTACATTTCATCTATTCAAAAACATACAGCAAATGGGGGGGTTAACTTACTTGTAAAAAAATACTGATCTCTAACCGGACAGACCCTATTTTAAACGCGGTATCGCAAATACGGTGCCAAAAATATACATCCGCTCTTCCGGAACTAGTTCGCCTCTACCAAACGAGATATAGGCATGAAATTGCTTTCATTTATTTTCCTGACATGTTATTCCTGCAAACAAGTCACAAACAGGTCGATTTCTAACGGTTAAGAGGCCCCCAGATGAAGAGGAAAAAATAGCATATATTAACACGGACTTCATTCGAGTGGACCACGGAGGAATACCGAGTTATTTACCATAATGCAACCTTAACAATAGTAAACAATGCCCCCTCGCGTGCATTTATCGACTAAATATGCTCTTCAATTTTAGAGAGCGCTAAGGGGAGGTAACAATGTGAAAGAACTCTATTACCAATAAATAGCTTCAACTGATAATGTAGAGATAAATATTGGGTTTGCCTTCGGGCGACGAACACAAAGGTACGAAAGCTTGTAAAAGATGTTATATTCGAATGTGGTGCATTATAAAAAATGAAGTTGTGACCGATTGTTAGAATGCTTAATTTACATCATCATCATCATCATCATCATCATCATCATCATCATCATCATCATCATCATCATCATCATCATCATCATCATCATCATCATCATCATCATCATCATCATCATCATCATCATCATCATCATCATCATCATCGTCATCGTCATCATCATCAATAACAACAACTTCTAACATCATCGTCATCGTCATCGTCGTCACCATCATCTTCGTCGTCGCCGCCGTCATCATCATCAACAACAACAATAATAACAACAACAACAACGAAGACAACAACAACAACTCTTAAAATCAATTATTTTTTTTCTTTGCGGAGTAATGATTTCGTTCTAATTAAACCTTGTACTACATGAAATTAGGTCCGTTGCTGCTGTTGCTACTGCTGTTGCTTATGATGAAAACGATTTGACATAAAATGGCTTGAACTATTTAATTTAATATTAATTTTGCCTCCAGACAACAAACAAAAAGAAACCGAAGCGTGTAAATGATGTATTTTTTGGAATATGGTGCGTTATTGGACAGTGAATTTGTGACCAATTATTTTAATTTGTTTCCATGTTAAACTTTCTACTGATTTGGTTTGTCGATTGATCACAGCTGTTTCCTCGTTTGAAAGAAAAAAACTGAAATCAGTGTCTTTAAACACAGATGACAATAACCGCAAATAATGATGCAATTTATAAAATATATGTTTAATCTGTTAGTTTATATTTTCAATAAAATTGAAATATCAAAGGATGTATTGATGATCTTACCATTGTTACTAATTCATATTAAAAAAAGGAAATGCCTGTAACATAATGTTTTCCTGTGGACGTCAACACCACCACCACCACCACATCATCATAATTATCACATTATCATCATCGTCATCGGCAGCAGCGTCGTCATCAACAACAAGAACAACGCTAGATTTCGCTTAATTTAGCTTTTCAAAAAATGATTTCGTTCTGAACAAACCGTGCTTTACATGACCCTATGTTCGTTACTGCTGTTGCTACATCTGCTGCTGATGATGATCATTATCATCAACATCAACAACTTATAAAAAAACGCCCAATTTAGCTTTGCGAAGAAATTATTACGTTCTCATCATAACGTGTTTTTCATTATCATCGTCAAACATTTTTATTTTTCTCGAATAAAGTTCCATAAATGTGTTTAGATAAGCATCTCAATTTCAAGAACACATGACTTGTTCCCTGGAACTCGTAAGTTTTAACTTAAGTCGCCTTTTGTTAACCGTAGTGCGCGCTTGATTCTCGCAATAGCTGGACGCTTCTCTTTCCCTCCCTTGTTTTGGTTGTTATAACTATAAATACTATTCTCAGTGAATCCAACGATTAACTTTACAAAAACAAATTTGTGTGTCTTCTGATATAATTTGATATGCTTTTGTGTAATTTCCTATTCGCTCATTTATTTTTGTATGATTATGATTATGTAATTCCGACACGCTTATATGCACTGTTTTGAAATCAGATACATGTTTGATAGGTATTAGTCTTTACTGTAGTATCATTTAATTTCGCTGGGACGAAGAGTCGCGCGAGCATAAATTCGCGCAGTTGTATATTGCTATTCAGATATATTTAATATTGTAATTTCGCAATAGCTGGACGCTTCTCTTTCCCTCCCTTGTTTTGGTTGTTATAACTATGAATACTATTCTCAGTGAATCCAACGATTAACTTTACAAAAACAAATTTGTGTGTCTTCTGATATAATTTGATATGCTTTTGTGTAATTTCCTATTCGCTCATTTATTTTTGTATGATTACAGTACTAAATATCACGAAATTGACAATCGGATCGGAAGCGGACCGCAAACCGATCCCATTAGGAGCGCAATGGAAGCGCAATCGAATTGGAAACGGAATGGAATTGAAGCGAATCGCTTTGAGCGTTTGGATCGCTTGGAGTGAAAAGACCGGGGCATTTTGACCGGATCGGAATCGTTTTGAACGCTTGGATCGCTTGGAGTGAAAAGACCGGAGCGTTTTGACTGGATCGGAATCGCTTTAAGCGTTTGGATCGCTTGGAGTGAAAAGACCGGAGCGTTTTGACCGGATCGGATCGCTTCTATTTACAGCTTTTCAGTTATGTATAGGAATCGGAATCGGAAGAATCGGTTTGAACGTAAAGATCGTTTGGAGCGCAATGACTTGCGTTATAGTTAATGACCAATGAAAATCGGGAGCGAAAAGATCGGAATCGGAAGAATCGGTTTGAGCGTAAAGATCGTTTGGAGCGCATGGTCCGGAGTGAAAAAATTGGAGTGCAATCGAATTGGAATTGGACCGCAATGGGAATGGAATCGGATCGGTTATAGATGGCATTAGGATCGGAAGCGGACCGGATCGGAATCGGAAAAATTGTCAATTTCATAATTTTCAGTACTGTATGATTATGTAATTCCGACACGCTTATATGCACTTTTTTGAAATCAGATACATGTTTGGTAGGTATTAGTCTTTACTGTATTATCATTTAATTTCGCTGGGACGAAGAGTCGCGCGGGCATAAATTCGCGCAGTTGTATATTGCTATTCAGATATATTTAATATTGTAATTTCGCTTGGGTTTAAATTCGCGCATTTACCTTAGCGTTAAATACGCGTATTTTTTAACTTGTGCGTAATATAATGATTACACAGTATTTCAGCGCGCTTGCTGTTAAGTTTAAGTTTTGCAACATAGCTATGAATAAATGCTCCTAGTTCCCCCACCCCTATTTGTCTTGGTTGTTCATGCGGTTTCTAAATGCCAGCTGGAACAACCACAAACAATTACAAAACTTTTTACAAGGAAAATGAATGTTACTCGCATTAAACAAAAGATCAAATATAAAAAGTTTAAGAGGTATTGAAACATTCAACTTCAATATTGACCCTTTCGCTATTTATACCCATACTTATATGATAGCCAATCAAAATTTGTCTTACATTCGCCATTTTAAATTATTGCAGTGTTGACGATATGTTTAAAGTTTCAATATATGTTTACTTGATATAAATCCTTAAATTGTTAATTTACTTTTGAAAATATTAAAAAAATATGTTAATGATTTTCGAGCACAAATATTAAAATAAAATAAAAGTTAACACTATTTCAATTTAAAAATTAATATTTCAGCAGATTCAAAAATATGAACCAAGGGTTGTGATTGGTTGATCATTTTAATATTGCCGGTGCACTTGTAAATTAGAGGTGCACCCGTAATTTACATGATGAGCGCATAAAATTTATACGATGGACGTATATTTTTATCGGTGCACCGGTATTTTACAGGTCCACCTTAAATTTCCAAAAGTGATGCACCGCTAATTTACAGGTGCACCTGTAATTTTATACGTCCATCGTGTAAATTTTCACGTCCAACGTATACATTTACAGGTGCACCGGCACTTGTTAACTTTTGAGCCTTTTCGTACGCCATAATAATCAATAAAAAATACTCGAACTACGATTAGTTTTTTTTCCGTCGATGATACTCGGTGTGAAACCAGTGTTAATATGGTTAATTGGTTGTCCAGTCGACATCTGTTTGTTAGTAAGGCGGACCTTTTATTGAATATTCTCATTGAAACGTCTAAACATACCTGTAGATTAAGTTTTATTATCTACGTTTAATCATGCCCAAAATGTTTGCTCCTCTTAAGACTCTATATAGATTGCTACAATCTATGTAAACGCGAATTCGATATTGTTAAGTTGTAAAACACATTTACAACTAAACTACATATTGTTATATTATTGAACATTCTAACACGACTTGACGTTTTTCCCATTGAATTTGCTGTGAATTATTACACGATAATTCACCGAGCGTGGGCACGGCTATTACTAAATACCAGGCGGTATAAACTTATCACGTGACAATTGTATTTTTCGCTGGGATTTATTTTCGCGCATTTAAGAAAGCACATAATAAGTTTTACCCGCGCGTAATATGATGATAACACAGTTATAGAATAATGTAGTTTTATAAATTAAGATAAAATACTATAATAATTATTTTCCGCTCTTTTGCGGCAACGTTAAGGTGACGTTAACGCGCCGTTAACGCATCGTTCAGTTGCGTAGATAAATATCACTCGGGGCTTCGCCCCTCGTGATATATCCTTACGCATTTGAACTCCGCCCCGTGAATTATCCTGCGATAATTCACCTGAAGCTATTGATTATTTCTTAAACAAACTCGTATTTAGAATGAAATCATGCCAATGAACCGTTGCTTGATATTTCAAGCAAGTTATAATATACCATGCTGTAGTTCATAATATGCGTTGTATTTTGTCTCAGAGTAAAAAAAAATAAAGTGCAGTTAGCTTTGGAAAATGAAAAACGCATGGTGTTCTGTTGCGAACATCGTTGTTTCACAGTGTTAAACCTTAGGCGAGAACACTAAAACGCGATAACACGATGCGATATCGCGAAACACCGATGCGAGATCACGAAACACGATGCGAGTTCGCGAAAGTAAGATGTACTAACGCGGTATTAATACCGCTCCTTCACGTCATTATTTTGCGTTCTCGCATCGTGTTTTCGCGTTTTCTTTGTCTCTCCCTTAGGGCAACGCGATCACGCTGCGAGTTCGCAAATGTACGATGCGAACGTGCAATATTGATATCGCGTCCTCGCATCATATTTTCTCGACACCTCATCGTTGTTTCACGAGTTCGCACCGTATTAAATGGTTTTCGCGATATCGCCTTCTTATCAGAGTACACAAATTTAAAGATGTTTTCCAGCTGGTTAAAAACTTTAGGGATCTATACAAGATATAAACATTACCTGATTGGTGAATATAGCTGAAGAGGGAAAAAATAAAAGACTTTTTAAAGCAGGTATTGTCTATTTCTGCAACTGTTTAAGAACAAGAAACCATGATCTAAAAGATTAAGAAAATGCGTTTGAAAGAATGCATATATAAATAGGTTACAATGGTGTAGGAATGAGCCGGTAAAATCGCCCGCAATGCGAAACCGCGATCACGATGATGAAAACGCAAATGCACGATGGTTTAACAACGATAGCACGATGGTGAAAACACGACGGCACGATGGAACGATTGAACGATGGTTAAAACGCGATGTTATATCTCGATTTCATAATCGTACCGTCGTCGTATCACAGTAGCGTTGTTTGTGCCGTGTGGCGGCTGTAACAAGTCTCCACGTACATTCAATCAGTGCTGTTATCATTTACGTCGTTTGAAGTTCGTCGAGCGCGAAATTTATGTACTATGTTAATAGTACTTCTAAATTTACTTTTTGTTTTTAATATTTCGACCAGATTAAAGATAGGTGGTTTCAATATCCTAGCCAAAATAAATTTGCATATTGTTCAATCACCCCAAGGATATACTTCCTGCCTTTTAAATTTTGCCTTTGGCGTTGTCTGTGATATGCAGGATTTATATCCTAAGATCCCCACTCAAACTTCTATTCTGTTTAGTTCCGCCCATTGTTTTCTCGTTTAGGGCAACCCCATTCTTTTATCTGGGGACCATACGCCGCTGTACATGGAATGGTATCAATCTGAAAATACCGCATTGAAGGTTCCATGTTCACCGCCATATGCATACCATCGTTTGGGATGGATCAAAATTGGACTGTTTATTGGTGTAAATATTGAATTGCGCTCAACCCGGGGCTAGGCGGCGTGGGCAGTAATAAGCATTTCCATTACTGCCCATGAACAGGCTCAATCAAACCGAGCCTGCAATATTTTCATATTTGTCGTGGTCGAGGGTCTTCAAAGTTCCCTTTTCCTCTATATCACCATGGTGCCATCGTACCAACGTGTCTTCCCAATCGCACCATCGTTGTTTCACCATCAGGCCATCGTTGTTTCTCCATCGTGCTATCGTTGTTTTATCATCGTGTCATCGTTGTTTTACCATAGTTCCATCGCTGTTTCTCCATCGCAAAATCATTTTCTCATCATCGTGCCATCGTTATTTAACCATCTTATCATCGCCGTCCTGTAGTCATGCCCAGTAAAATCCGCTGATGTACATTGACGTACAACATCTTTCTGCTAAAAAAGTTAATGTACATCAGCGGATTTTACTGCGCATGACTACCAAACGCGATAGTATGATGTTGAAACAACGCCCGATGGTGAACCAACGATAGCACGATGATGAAAGAATGATTGTGCGATGGTGAAACAACAATGCATGATGGTGAAATAGGGATAGGTGCGGTTGTGAATCAACGATGGCACGATGATGAAACAACGATGGCAAGATGGTGAAACAACGATAGCACGATGGTAAAACAACGATGGGTGCGATAGTGAAACAACGATGGCACGATGATGAAACAACGATGGCAATGTGGTGAAATAACGATGGCACGATGGTGATACAACGATGGTACGAGGGCGAAACAACAATGGTACGAGGGCGAAACAACAATGGTACGATAGCAAGATGGTGAACTCAGATAGTACGAGCTTACCATTGTGCCTTCGTGTTTTCACCATCGTACCATCGTGGAATCACCATCGTGCCTTCGCGTTTTCATCTTCGTGCCATCGAACCATCGTGATTTCACCAGTGAATGCATCGCGGTAAAGGGAGAGAAGAAAATGTGTGTAAGTCCATACGGAACACCGTAGGTAACCTTATCTATTTATTCAGAAACGCTGATTTCTGTCTAACCATTATTATTTATTTAAACAGTTATGTACACAAATCCATAAAACAACACAAAATCGATATTCAAGTGGTATGTGAATATTGGGTCTACATGTAGACCTTATATAAGGAATGAAATTGACACTCGCTATCTGGAGGAATTTTTATGAGATTGTCAAGTCTTAAATCAGTAATGAATAGATATAACTAAAGGACGTTGCAGTTTAAATCAACGTTCAAATTAAACAAATGAATTGGAACGTACACAGTTATTTAACATCACGATAGTAAGAAGTGGGTCGATATTGATGGAAATAATTATCACTATCTTGGCGAAATTGATGCCATAAAACAAATAAGTTTTTCGCCATAAAGTTTATGGCTAAAAATCGCTATGAAATATATGGCGATTTTTAGCCATAAATTTATTGCGAAATTCCGCCATTTTTTTCATTGCGGAAAACCGCCATGGCGATTTTAAAAAATGAATTTTACCGCGATATGAAATAGGGAGAAGTTGAATAATGATTCTAACATTACTTTTCAATGCTTATAAACGATTTCGGAAAAATGATTGAAAATCGCCATGGGGGAATAACGCCATTTCAAATTTATTGCGGAAAATCGCCATGGGGATTTCATGGCGACGTAAAATCGCCATGGCGTTTCCGAAATCGCCATGGCGATTTTGGTGTTTTGGACTCGATAGCTCACTCGTTTTTAGAGATATTGGTTCAAAACTTAGTACGGTTTATTATTAGACCCCCCAACTATATATTAAAGAAAAAACATTTAGTCTAGGACCCTTTAAAAGGGTAGCTGAGTTTGCGAATTCACCGGATTCGCAAACATTCGCCGGACTCTGTTCATTACACAATCCAATTATGCGACATTCGATACAGTACAACATGTTCTGTAACCTACAAAGTTCCTCGGCAGATATCAATGCTTTTTTAATCAATGCA
Organism: Corbicula japonica; assembly: GCA_038501625.1. Classification (NCBI taxonomy): domain Eukaryota; kingdom Metazoa; phylum Mollusca; class Bivalvia; order Venerida; family Cyrenidae; genus Corbicula; species Corbicula japonica. Next base: position 347,748 of record JAZAYU010000281.1, read on the forward strand.
TTAGAAATGTATTGCAAATAATGTCATTCTCTGTGACTTTATCCCTTGAGAATATATAGAAAACGGAATTACAATTTGAAATAACTTTAATACTTAAAAAAACAAGAAATATTCATTTAAGGAAAAGCATTATTCAGAAAATTGAGACGTGAATATTTAGTACCTTCTAAATTTGTGTTCAATGTGTCATAAATATTTAATTTCATTTTATAGCATATTTTACCTTGTTTTGAATATTGTTTACCTTTAAGAAACGGTTGCCAAAAAATTGTAAGGGACCGTCATCAGTCATTATTGCACTGTCATCGGTAACAATTAACAAATAAAACATGGCATTGAGGGCAATATGCAAGTTTACGGACTGGTTGGTCAGACTGAGGAAGGTATATGGCCCGAAGCGCAGCTCTTTTTACTATAATTTTTACTATAATTTGCTTTTAAATAATAATTTGATTTGTTCAGTGTGTAAAAAATCCCATACAGATTTTTTATTATTTACAAGCCATCAGGCATATAAAGCACGCCTTTTACTATTCCATTTTTTGTAATCAAATTAAATATTACTAGGCAACAGACCCGCACTTTATAAGATAATTATTCTTATATTAGATTCTGAAGTAATCAAAAACGGTCAATATAAGAATTATGGACCGGATAGCCGGTCAATATGCGATTTATGGACTGGATGACGTCATATTAAATACATAAGGGCTTATGCAAATGAGGTATAATATGTAAAAATATCAAAACCTCTGTACAAGCAAAATGGAGTACAAAACACGTTGTACAAATAATCGTTTATTAATGCATTTTTATTTTACATACGTTAAGAAACATTAGAACAGAAAAGAGAAAAGCTTAGATTTTAAATTTAAAAAAAAACCTATTTATATTAATTCTCAAAAACTAAACAACACAAATCATTATTTGAAATGCCTACATGAACAAGATAATCCTGACAACAATATGTTGTGTCTTTTGTTAAATAACCTTCAATTATGAAGAGAGAATTTAACATTTGTCATTCATTTACGTGACCAGGGAATTCAAACAAACATTTACAAATATCTCATACAAATGTATCGTTAACAAATGTAAGTCAATGTGACATAACATATTGTACCGTGTCTCTTGTGGGACATATTCAATGATGTTTTGTCCTGTTTACTTTTTGCAAATTTTTGAAAATTGAATTTTATGGGATTTTTAATTCTATTTATTTTTACTGTACTATTATGTCTGAACATATACAGAATACATATACATAAAACCCATTTATTTGTGCAAAGTTTCCTCGCACGGCATTTTACCGTTAAACAGATTTTGATAATTTTCTTTTTTTATCGATGATCGTGCAATGATATATGTAGACAGCCTTTAAATATGGAGGCACAGTCCAAAATAATCGAATACGCATATCAGAAATCGCCAATCAAGATATTACAAATAATGTCCCCATTGAGTATGTGAATTATGTGACATTAGAATGACCAACTCTCATCTACAATTATAGATTGCGCATGGGAAGGGATAATGAGACCTGGCGTTTTATACTCTCATTGTTTCTTTGGTTGAAAATAACATAATTATTTTCCTGTAATGATAGGATACTTTATCAAATTCGGAAACTGTCGCGTAGTCAGATAAGATTTAAGTAAAGTAACGAAAATCGACATTCTATAGGATCGTTGAACTAATCTACTCACAAACTTATCAAAGTAATAATTTGAGCACAATAACTGTATTTCAGCCGTGACCTGCGAAAATGCCATCGGTTAATGTGTGGAGAAAATTGTTTAAGATTATATTTTAATGGTGCAGAATGGTTTACTTGATTATAGACCTAATCAGTGAAAGCTTCAGTTTGTCTGTGTGTGGACTAAATCAGGGTACAATGTAGTATTTGCACACTAAGTCAAACTAAATCAAATTTAATTTATTATTTTTGTTGTCTCGTGTATTTAAACACATTGTTTAGAATTTATATAGGAAACAGAAGTTTATTTTTCTCTTTCTGCTGAACGTTTTGTTACAAATTTTGACAGAGTATTATTTACTTTCCGCAGCGCAATGCCTAAAAGGCAACGTTGTCTGCTGAATTTATTTACGTCATTTCACAAAATGACGAATACTTTCGGAAGACCCATTTTATGATGACGCGGTTAATACCATCCTTCTATTAGGTGATAACAATCCTTCACATTCAAGAATCTAAAATGATGCTTTCTATTGTCAATGCAATCCATCTGGATGAATCTTAACACAAAACAGGAAATTGAAATGCTCTTCATTTTCTCTAATCTTTTTGGTCAACAAAACACACTTTTTACATGTTTTTATTTTGTTTTATAACAAGTGCCTTTGATTTAGCCTTTGGCTTAATTTGCTCTGATAGAAATTATGTACAGCGGACTTTTTCCTCTGCCATAATTTTCGTCATTATTTTTATTTTTAGATTTTAATGGGAACACTCTAAAAACATCTTCATAAAATACTAAAATAGTCTACCGGATTTCGCTGTCTTTTCATCTCTTTTTACGTATTTCATACAATATATTTCCTTCTATATATAGATGGTATCTTAAATTCAATTTAATGAACAATCTAGAAAACAGCAATGTTCGCACCTCTTTGATAATTTAATTCTTTTTATCTGTGCTGCTAGGTATCAGACATTTAAATGTTATTTAGATGTTTTTTAAGTACATAGGTTCTTCCAGATTACTTTAAAAGTAGTAACTCGAGACATTTACGTAATGAATTCAAAGGATATGCCTTTATGGTTCTTTAACAAAACAGGACAAAATGATTATGATATATACTTTGACTGTCTGCTGTGGTGTTAGATATAAAGAAAATTTTATCAACGTCTAAATGATAAAAAGCATTTCTGAGTAAAATATCATGGGGTTTTACCGGCTTTGTCATTTTTTTTCTGGTATTTTCACAAGATCAAACAAAAAGTGTGTTTTTTTTCCTATTTGCTTTTGAAACAACTACTGTCTATCTGTTATTTTTCCTAATATTCTATGTTGTTATTTCAATAGATATTTGATGCTAGCAATTCAACCTTAAAGAACTGTTCATTTTGACATATTTATTAAAACAGTTGCAAAAATCTGTTATTTTGTACAATTCTGATATTTGATTAACTGATTGATTCTGCCAGGCATAAAGATGTTATTACTGTAACATTTACCTTGAAAAGTGAACACAGTTTAAAACATTTATTATATTTTACGGGCAATTTTAACAGTTAAGTTTTTAAGTAACTTCACGGTATGATAACATTTCTTTTTGGAACTTGTCATATGCACACAATATTTTGGGATGGATAAAATTGGTACTGTGTACTTGTGTAAATACTGAGTTGCGCTCAACACCGTGTTGGATGGCATGTGCCGTTTTATTCACTTTCGTTACTTTCCATAAACAAGCTCAATTAGACCAAACAATATTTTTTGTCGCGTTCGGGTTGAAAAGTTTCGTTTTCGTCAGTTTATGGTTTTCAGAGATCTTTTCCATCTACAGCCGAACGTCGATGACTCAAACACCGTTCGCTCGAACAACATCCTTCTCTCGAACAGTTCGTCCGGTCCTAAATAAGATATCTATATTTTCTTTATCGTTCTACCTCCGATGGCTCGAACTACCCATAACTCGAACATTCGAACACCAATCAAGGTCCCAACAGTAAGTTTTTAATGTTTTCGACATCTCTCGGCTCAAACAGACTGTTATCGGTAATCATCAAAGGTGCGAACAAAGGCACGGAAGTGTCTCACCAATTTGGACGATGCGCTATTTAGTTATGTCGTGTATAACACATAAAAGCGATTACAAATTTGAGTGTTGTGTTAATTTATACCACACTTATAATAATTATAAACAAAGTGGGGTTTTTTTGAGAAAATTATTATTGTTTTGTCGTATTTATAAAATTAATTAGAAAATTATAAAAAAATTTCTTCGTGTACAAATTTCTTTCTTCAATATCATTTATGCTCGTTGTCGTATTTTTATGAGAAAATACATAAAATACATAAAATAAAGAAATATAATGATTTGGAATGTGTAAGCTTAGTTTAGTAAACACAAACCCATTCTCACATACCAACCACGGATCGCTCGAACTACGGATTGCTCGAACAAAATCTACCGGTTCAGTTCAGTTCGAGCTATCGAAGTTCGACTATATTTTAATATCACAGTAGCGTTGCTGGTGCCTTTTTATGGAAATGACAAGTCTCCCAAAATTTTAAATAATTGTCGAGCATATGCCGCGTTCGTTGACTTATGAAGTTTCTTTATTATTCATTTGAATCCTGTTCAATCAACACAAAGATATTTCTTCTGCGTTTTAATTTGTGCTGTTGGCGTTCCGTTGTCGGTTATACACAGGATTTATATTGGTTTTCCCAGATCCTGACAAACTCTATTCTATCAAGTTTCGCTCATTGATTTTTCGTTTAGGGAAAACCTTTTATTTTGTATAAGAACCATACGTCGCTGATCATGGAAATGTAATAGTCTGATTATACCCCAGTCCATTTACATTTCTCCTCTCTCTTACTGAAGCATTTTCAAAACCTTTCTTTAGTGCATGTAAGTTAATGTAAAGGTAAAGTCCAATGACCAACCGGATAATACCAGTTACGTCAAGTATATTAACATGTAATATATTTCTCACTAATGCCCGAAGCATAACTAAGACTAGAAATTTTACAATTCCGACCGATTAAGATAATTGTTTGTTGTCAGCATCAGTTTAACGGTAAAATTCTACAATTTGATATTTACTGAATTTTCTTGTCTCCTATTCGCTTGTTACCGACAAAGAACTTGACATTTAACATCAAATATAAACATTCATCTTTCACTGCGCAATAATAAAAGTCTTTCATTCGAATGTTTCCTTTTTGCAATATTTAGCACATCATCGTCTACTTTATCTAAATTATCATAAATGCCAGTGGTGCGCAATGTGAAATGTTGCATATTACTTTAAGCGTGTGACAATAAAAGCCGCTCATAATGTATTGGACTTTCCAGATTTTTTAATTGTGACGTCAGAGCACGCACGTTTTGCCATGAGTTGCTGCGAGCGATTGACGTGCCGTCGATCGCTTTGTCACCAACAGCAATAAAATAATGCCGTAATGTTACTCTTTTTTCTCGCTAAAATTAATGTATATGTGTTAATGTAATATGTATTTCCATTACTTCACACGAACAGGCTCAATCAGATTGACACTGTAATATTTTGATATGTTTCGTGTTCGGTAACGTTCAATGTTACTTTTTCATCTAATTTTCATTTTCTATTGATTTCATGTCTTTTATTTATTACTTGATATATTTATTCAATGTTGCCGCGACTTACAAACTTAAACATGTGAAATAATTATCATCATTATTGCAAAAAATGTAAATGAAATATAATCGAATTAAACCGTATTCGACGAATCATAAAAAGTGTTTAAAAACCCGATGCTGTTTATTTATAAATTTGCAATAGATGAAAAGGCATTCGAAATCGACAGATATGAAAATATTGCAGGCTCGGTGTGATTGAGCCTGTTCAAGGACAGTAATGGAAATGCATATTACTCTCCCGGGTTGAGCGCAACTCATTATTTACACAGTAACCAGTACAAATTTGATCCAACCATAAACGATGCAATAATATTTTCTTTTATCCTGATCATGAAAGATGTTATATCAATCACCGTTCCTTCATATTTGAAAAACTGAAAATGGATATACGGCCTCATACAAGAAGGGTCACTTTTTAAAACAAAATTACAACAACCAATAGGTGTGACATAACTGAAGTTTAATGATATAAAGTTTGATGAAAAATAGGTAGCTTCATAATTATGCATTTGTAACAGCTTACGAGGTCGAATTATCATGTCAACGTCAACATAAGTGCTTTGATGTTTCCAACGCCTTACGTTAATAATAATAATAATAATAATAATAATAATAATAATAATATGGTATAATAATTGCTGTCTAAAACCATTCATAACTAAAAAAATATACGGGTTTTGTCCTTAAAGCCTTTGTTTTTTCGATTCTCGCAATCCACACATTAAGAAAAACCTTGAAACAATGTCTGTGATTTTTGATCTCGAGGCCCCATTTTATCAGTCTAAACCACAAAATAAAGGATAACTGCATATTCTTATCAAGGAATTTGATATTTCCTTGTTATGAGCTGAACAAAATGTCAACATTAGCTGCTGTTAATATAGCTTGCTACAGAGACGTAGAAATGAAGTGAAATAAATATTCGAAGTTGAGCTGTGTTTATTTGTTCGAAAGTGGGTTTGTGACTGTACATAAATTATTCGTTATTTTTGATTATATTTTACATATGCTATTTTTTCAAGAAATCAATTCTCTTTATATATGAAGTACATTTTATAACAATATGAATTACACTAATTGCCAAGAACCAAGTCATTGATTAAAGAATCCTGAATGAGAAAAAAACGAAATCATTAATATCTTTAAAATCTTTTTCTTTTTTAAGGTTTGAGGAAGCAGTTTTCTCTAAAAAAAAAACCTAAGTAAGAGTGTACATATAATTTTTCCATCGATCACAAAAAAATCGAGGTTTTTTATATCTGAACCTGAACCTAAAAAGCCTTAATAATATTTTAGTAACGAGAGACGAATGATGTTATTGTAAAATTAATATTTTAATACTCTAAAAGTGTAAGAAAAAAGAAAAGTACAGTAAAAGTACATTTCAATATAGCATAGAGCAATTAAATAGATAAAACATGGACTTTGAAAGCCACCAAGCACGACAAATAGGGAAATATGGCAGGCGTTGTTTATTGAGTCTGTTCATGTTCAGTAATGGAAATGTATATTTTGTACAAGTAACAAAAAAGAATGCAAAACGTACATTTGTCACTGGCACTGAAACAGTCATCAGAAAAAAATATTTCTAAAGCTAAAATTTACTCAATAAATATAATTTTGCTGAAATGTGTGTTATTAAATATTAATGTATCTTTATTTCATTTCGTTTGAAAACGTTAAGAGTAATGACACATTGCTAGACTAAACAATTCCCTAAAATTCGTTTTAGCATTCAAACACGAAAACTGATCAAACAAACACTTTATTTTCAATGCATGTGTATTACTGACAACAATATGTAGTGTCCATTTGTTGGGTTGTTTTGTTTTTCTTTATTTGAGTTTAAGGTAATATCTTCTCGCATACCACAAAATTTAAATGATCATGAGTTGTGAAAATAAATTTATTGTTTTTATCAATTTTCAAAAATACTGTTATTATATTGTTATAAACACATGAATTTGATAATAATACTAGACAATTGTTGAAAAAAAAGAATTTTGTTAGTAAAGTAATAAAATGTGGTAACTGCTATGGTGTCTAATCCGGTTGTCAAAAAAAACGCACTTTCAACTCAAATATATCAAAATAATTAATTACAATATCCAGTTCAATGTTCCCTATAGGGCCAACCAATTTTTTTTATTTTTTCAAAACAACTTGAAAATATTGCTAAGAAATTAACATCCAAACACACAATCCATTGTACCATGTCACTCACCCAGGCAAAAAAGAATGTAAATCACGCCCACCTGTGTTTATCTATAGGACAATTTCATCAATTTAATCTCTACATGTATAAAAGTGTAAATCTTGTCTGATGGTATTTGTGCAGTGTTTTGAAATTCATTTAAGTCAAGGTTTAAATAGTTATTTTGAAAAAAATACACCGGTTGGCCCTAGAGGCCCTATGTGTGAATCATGTTATTCCAACCTATATTTATAATGCTTAATGACTACTTCCTGGGTTGAAATAAGTACTCGAGCCGAATGTGGATTGATAAAACTTGGATGCTTACCTCCAGTCTCCTGACCTAGCGTCCGACAAGTAAGGAACAGCTGATTAAGACTGTTTTATCTTTTAATATACTTTATGATTCTAGTCACTGATTAAAAGAAGCAAGGAAAATGCCTGTATAAATCAGACTCAAAATGTGAAGTAGAGCTTAAACAAAGAAAAGTTTATTTAACGTAAGCGTCTGCGCCATCCCGAAGTTTCTGGGCAAGATATACTATAACGATAATTTTTAAACGAAAAAAGCATAGCGTGCTGGTTATTAATGGAACGACGGTATTCCTTTCATTTTATCAACACTCTGTTCTTTGAAGTAAAATGTTTAAACATTAAAAGGTTTGTTATGTCAACAGCTTTCAAAGATAAATTTGTCTGATAACGCAATGACATTAGCACGCAAGGGTCTGGGGCGAATAATTATAGATACTATAACATTCTGTTTTACTTAATAGTACAATGTGATAAATTCAGGGCCGCCTACAGCCCTTCTTGCACGTTCATCGATAAAAAAGAAAATTGTCGGAATCTCTCTATCGGTAATATGCAGTTCAATAATAGTTTGCACAAATTAAAGCTTTTGCTGTATTTTTATTTTGCATATATAAAAAGCGTTAGAACTGTAAAGAAAAATAACTAAAATCTATACTACACATGTAGATCTAAAAAGTGAAATATGCCACACTCACAAAACACAGCCTCCCCACGCAGCGAAAAGAAGACTTTTCCTATCGTATGTAAAATAAAGGTAATGATAATAATGTTATCAAAATGTTGAAAGTGATTTTGATTCGCATAATATTTTATTTTCTTTAAAGAACCTAAAGGCACCATTTGTTTCTTATATCCATGTCATTGTGTTCTTGCTAATTTGATTCCAGGGGCTCTGGTCTCGGTAAGATCATTGAGTACCCGCCCTTTTGGCTTTGTAATGCTATTAGCGTCTTATGCTTTATATAATTGTGTGCTTTTGTATGCAACATTGTTGAGCTGATGGGTGGGTTGGAGTCACTTCACCAAGACCACTTGTACTTCTTTGTAAATATGAGAACATGTTTGGGCAAGTGTGAGGTTGGTGCACCCTAGAACCTGGTTTAAACCCCCAGTGGCAATTAGTTTTGCCACTGACCGTTCCAAGGCGGTATCCTCAAAGGTTCTCTTTTACGTTAATTGTTCGGCGATATTCAACACTTTACGGTGAGATGTATACAGATTTGTTGGGGGTTCAACTTAAAATATTTACAACATTGTAACGCGTTACAGGAGAATGTCCCTTAGGACAGTTTGCATCAATCCTTGAAATGACGTCATAAACTAAGTTGAGCAGACGATAGAAAATATTAAGCCTTTTGCTGTAAAAAACACACCATAATTAAGTTGTCAAATATGTAACAAAATCACGTTTTGTTATGAGAAAAAATACTAGATATTTGTAAATTCTCCCTTATTAAGTAATAACTAAACTGTTACCGAATCCAGATTTTCTTGCGACGTACCCCAACCGAATGTTTAAAGACAGACTTTATCTTTTTTCTATTGTTTATACTAATGAATGGACGTAATCAGAGACATCTTCATAACTGCATAAACAGGATCTTCTGATTGTAAAGTTTAAATCATTCCAACATCTAACTCACTACAATGAGTCATGTAAGGTTGACTGCGAAATAATTCTCTTTGTTCAGTTTTTATTTGCCATCATCAAAACAGGCCAAAATCAACTACAAAGTACGCAGACCTTTCCATTTCCAAATAAAAGATAATCGTATACACTTGTCAAAAGTTCTTAGTGCATATCTTAAAATTTTAAATATCTCAAAATAAAAGTATCTTTATTAAAAGAACTTTTGACAAAATGTTAAATATGACCAAACAATAATTATTATATTTTTTTGAAAACTGTGCGTATGCTTTACGTATTACGTCATCGACGTCAGCATACGCTATTCATGCGTATTTCCCGTGCGGCAATTCAATTTGATTTTATTTACAATCGTTTTATGTTTCTGTTGTTCACATGTTCACCGACAGCGGACAATCTAAAAACTCACACTAACACTTTATAACAATGGAACGTTTGACGACAGAAGACCGCGAAAGTGCCTTCAACATGCTCTAAACAGGCACACATTTAAATGTGTAATAAAAATTTCTTGATTTTATTCGGTAATACAAAAGAAGTGCCTCATTTTTGCATATTTTATCATTTTAAGAAACAAATCAAATGATATTATCTCCTAGATTGATAACGTTGCTTACGTTGCACGTTGATGCTATGCTCTTACGTCATTTAATATTTACGTGAAAGAACTTCAACATAAAAATTTCAGTATTTCATTTAGAACTTCTGAGTAGTGTATATTCTTTTTTCTTCATCTATTTGATAAATTGCTAGATTTTTAATTATAAAGCTGGGACATTACTTCGAGACTTTCTCAATTAGTTGTCAACGCGAATTCTGTTCAACCTAGCAAATAATGAGACTTGGAGACAAATTAAAGTTAAAAAGTGTGCCAAAATCGATGTATACATGAATACATATAAGATTACTTTGAAGATCAGACGAAACAATTATGTAATTTTCATTAAATACGTGACATAAAGATCTTTTTATGCATGTCTTTGTCTTTAAAATAAGGAATAATTGCCCATCAAATATTGTTATGGATACAATGTACATTTTTCAAAGAAATCCATTAGTTTCTGAGCATTAAAAGGAACATTATCAACGATTTCGTATCGCTGGCTGAACACACACAAGCCTTGAACTTCTCTTGAATTATTTAATGTCTCATGGCGTTAGTTCACGAATTATTTAAGGATAGACACCTATATTTTTTCTCTATGCATATGAACGGGGCGTTTGGTACAATGTTCCTTGTGCGGTTGATGTATAGTTTCAGTTTTTGATAAATTTTATTTAAAACTTTGTTCGTGTGTTTTTTTTTTGTTCTTGCTGTTTTCAAAATCAAGCCTTATCCTGTTAACATATAGTTTCATCCAATTTGATACGATTTGCTATTCGAGCCGTCTCATACCTTTTAAGAAATTTTTAAAGCAAATAATCCTTGTGATATTTAAAAGCTATTAGTTCTATAAGAATGGTTAAGTAGTCTGGGCTATACAAAAGAACAGCTTGCATGATGTCGTTTAATGAAAACATGGAGTACATCTCAAACACTGACTCGACTATCTCTCGAACTCCATTTAGGTATCCCCAGGACCTTTCTTGCTAGCTATCACGACAGTCTGTATTTGTCTTTGACTGAATGTGTTATTTCCTGATTTACTATGGTTTTCGTCAGTAAAATTAAGGTATAGACTGAGGTTACTCAACTTGAAGTGGTTTCGTGGTTTTGCATCAGTTTGAGTACCTTAGACCAGATTGTCTACATTTTGAATTTTATAAAGTTTAACGCGAAATTAAAGACTTCGTTTCTGTTGGCAAACAAGCGTATGTTCTTATCTTCTTACGAGTAAAATGTTACTGCACAGCTTCACTCTCCGTTGAATCTTTTGTAGCTGATAGGAACCATACTTATTTGTCTGCTATTATGTTTGTATCCCGTAGAGTATACAGTTGGTGTAAAATCAGTTAATTTAGCGAAATAGAAGTAATAAAAAGTAAGTTCATGCCTTGTAATTAAATAAAAACACTGACGCCTCGAACCATCACTGAGATAATAAGATTCATTTTAGATATTTATTAACTTCGTTGTTGCTGTTGAGCGACGTGCACCCGCAACCTGGAAATGTTAAACAAGACAAGGTCCTGACAGATGCTGGTAGTTCTGGAAATTCTGAATCGTAGTGTTCTCCTCTATGATGTTAGATCCCATTTACAGTACATGCAATCACACTGTCTGACACTAGTCTTGTTCAATAGATCATGATTATCATTTGTTTGTGGATGTCATTGTTTTCCACACACGTAAAGATTAGAAAATGGACATAATTATACATGTAACTGACAAAACATGTCTAAAACAAAAAAGAAAGACCTTTGAAAAACTACAAATAAATTTTATGTTATCAGCCATTGTCCAATATTAATCCAACAATTAAGCTTAGTATCTGCGTTCTAATAACGAACGCAAACTTTCTACGAAAATAACAGGGGTAACAATTTTTAAGGCCTATATTTGTCTTAAAATGAGTTATATCTAGGTTAAATACTCAAACTATTGCATATTAAAATATAAAAGAATATGTTCTGATTATATATAGTATTTAGTTAGAAACTCAATCGATATTTCATTGCATTCATTAGGGTAAGTAAGTATAAATAGTCCAATGAGCTTCATGCATGGTTAAAGCAAGCCCAATTCGTTATTTTTAAAACCCCGATTTAAGCAAAAAATAAAGATCCAACTCTAAGACTTTTATTTACACTCCCAATTATTCTCATTTTACTGAAATATTTAGAAGTAGTTGATACATCGATACTAATGAAAGTATGTTGGAACTGCCGTGTAGACATGACGGCACGCTTTTTCGTTTATAACTGAATAAGATAAATACATATTTACACAATCCTTACTTTTGCAACGTCCTATAAAACGCCTATAGCTAAAACACTTTTTCATGCACCAGAAATATCGATCTGCACCGCGGAGATCAAAATAAATTCAGTTTTTTTTTTATTTCTAACCACAATTATCAAAGCTTATAAATCTAGTTATGAAAAAAGATCATTCAAACATGCAGTGTCAGGTATTTTTTGTAAAGCGTATATTACGCTTGCAAAAAGGAACACATAATAAAACACATCATTTAAACCTATCCTTCAAACCGATATGACCATTTTATTCGGTTAACAGTCGTATTAAAATGATTCTCTATTTCAAATGCAGGCGTTAAATTCAGAAAATGTAAGCGGTTTTAATCTCAGGCAAATTGAGCTAATACATGTATGTTTGGTGCTTTACAGAACACATGCACCTAAAGGTCTTCAGATTTTTTCCCTGTTTTTTATAGATTTAACTGCTTTTATTAAAGAAAACCAACACATATCTCGAGCCAATAGTAATTATCAAAGTGTGCTTATCTAACTTAAGCGTGATGGATCATGGATCTATAACCCTATGTATTTCTTGGCAGTTGATACTAAATATCCATTTGGAAAATCTAGTTTCGTCATATGTCATCGAGCGCCATAAAATTTAGTAACACATGGAGTGTTTGGAGTTATTCACAACACATTAACTAAGAAGTTCAAACGAAGAAAGGGGCGTAGCTAGCCGTAGCCGTCTATTCAAGTGGATTTGTGAATGTGCTAGGACATGTCCCTTATGGTAATCATGTAGATTCAGCCACCTACTTGCGTATAGACAGCTTCGATCTTGGAAGACATCTTATGTCAGTCCAACACAAATTGCCTAAAACGACTTTAAGATCTTTCTCTGCAATTATAACTCATTAGTATGAATGCTTGCACAAACATTTCTTTTATTAAAATTGTACGGCACAGTGTACTCTAATTGTTTTAGCAGATAATAGCAATTACAATGATTACATCTCTAGATTTCAAATAATTTCGGTCTGACATAATCAAACCATGCACAAACATCATGGCCGTGACATTAAATGAAACCACAAATATAACGGTCGAACATGAATGAATTGAACGTGCCAACAAATACAAAATGACTACATGTAACACTGAACAATAATTAACATTTGTTCATTGTCAAAACTTCTGGCACTTATTCTCCACGCAGGACTTCCAACGGGTTACATGTTCATCGCTGCATATTCTTGAGAACGTACAAAATTTGAATTACCATCCAGTTCACCCATTATCAAGGCATTACTGTTTCTTTTTACACTGGTATCAAATGTGGGATCATTATTCTGGTCATCATCAACATAAGAAACCATCCTTGTTTTCCCTGATTCCCTTACAACGCATGTGACTCTACACCAACAAGGGCGAAAATTATAGCGGCTAATCCACAACTAACTCCCCCGATAACTTTAGGAGTATTTGAGTTGTTGTTGCTTTTCTGTTGACTTTCATTTCCGATGTATCCAGGCGTAGTTGGTGTTTCTTCTGCGTTTGGTGCAGAGGTCAATGTTACATTTGGATATTAAGAGATAAGGTTTTAATAATAATGATAAAGAATTAGGTGTGGAATAGTGTTTGTTTGTAGATAATTCAGTTCCAGAAGTTGAAGAAGTCACTGTCGGCGCTGTTTTTAAAGCAGATGTCTTAATTGCTTTTGAAGTTTCAGCTGTTGTCGTCGGAGATGTAGTTGAAGTTCTTCTCAAAGCGTTTAAATTTGGAAGTCACTGACAACGTCACATCATAAGTACACAAATGTGCAAACAGCAACAAAATACTCCAAATTAAAACAATGTCATGTACTTATAAATTTGAAACAGTCGTTTGAGTTTTCATTGTTGTTGTCGAAAACATGTTTTCCAACGTTGTGTCTCAAATATGTGTTTATATTATAAGTACATGATATTGGATTAATTTGGAGTATTTTGTTGCTGATTGTACATTTGTGTACTTATGATGTGACGTTGTCAGTGACGTCCAAATTTTAATAAACGGGTTGTTTCGATTGTCAAATAATAATTATTCAAACATCTAACTTACTTAAATTATTTTAAAATCACTTCAAAATAACTGTATCTCTTTTTTAAGTACGCAGCCGTTTCATTTTCAAATAATAGAAAATCGTATATAGGCTTATTTTTACATCTATCTGATATATTGCATGTTTTTCAATTATTTAGTAAGGATAATATTATTGTTTCGAAACTTTGTCAACGCTTGGAATTGGTTGTCAACGCGAATTTTGTTCAACCCAGCAAGCTATAATATGCCAAGACAAACTGAAGTTGAAAAGTGTGCCAAAATCGATGTATAAATTAATATATTTAAGATCATTTTGAAGACGAAACGGCGAAATCATATAATTTTCATTATATACATAACACACAATTTGTCTAATAGCTTGCCTTGTCTTTAAAATTAGGCATCATTGCCCACTAAATATAGTTATGGATAAATACTTCAAAGAAGTCCATTCGTTTTCAGAGTATTAAAAGAACCATTTCAACGATTTCGCATTGAAGGATAAACAAACAAACAAAAGCCTTTCACGTCTTTTGAATAATTTAATGTCCCATGGCATTACAGAACTTATTTTGCACGTTTACTCTGAGTTGGGTTCCTATTGTGGTTGTTGTGTAGTCGTTCTTCTTGATCAATTTTGTTTAAAACATTGTTTTTGTATTTTTTGAAATATTAAGTTGATAAAATATTGTAGAAAAACATGTATACTTCAGTTATTTTCGTAATTTTCCCCCCTATCTGTCAGTGTTTGGTTTTGTAAAATACAGTAAAGCACGTTTAATCAATTTTTTTCTATCCTTTTTCTCTATTAATTTCATGAATAAATACAAGCCTTAACATATACTCTCATCCACCTCGATACAATATGCTATTTGAGCCGTTTCCACTCTTTAAAAAAGCAAACAATTCTTGTTAGCTTTAAAAGCTATTAGTACTATGAGAATGGTTATATAGTCTGGGTTATACATAAGAACACAGCTTTCCAGATTTTCTACAATCTGAATATCGTATAATAATAATTGCGAAATTAAAATACTTCTTTCTTAAAATACTTCATTTCTAAAGAAATTAATACATTAATAGTTAAATAAGAAAATAAGAAAACAACCGATACATTTAGGAACCATGAGGATTAGCTTTTACTAATCGGATTATTTGTCCTTTGCAGTATAGCATAGTCTAGAGGCTAGAATTCTGCTTCAAATTGCTAACGTTTTAACAATAGTGAATATATAAAATCCTTAATCATTTATCCTAAAAACATTATCTAAGGGCTATTAACATTCTTTAGCCCCATTTGTACGGCTTTATCATTATAATGTATGTACATTTAAGTAATAGCGGTCGGCGGCATTTACCAACGCTACATTAAGTAATGGTTAGTTAGGTCAAAGATGACAAGATGTTCGCAGAATTGAAGACGCTTGTTGACATTTTCATTGTGTAAAATCAGTTGAATTTAGCGAGATACAAGTTTTCTTCAGCTGCAAAATACATAAGTCAGCAATTAAATTCAATACGAAAAGCTTTTCAACATTTAAAATTACATGCAATTTAAAATTTACGAATTGCGGTCGTAACCTAATCGTCCAGTGACTGAAGCGGAACGCTGATGTTTCGAACTATCAATCGGAAATGTAAAAAAAAAAATGTGAAATATGCATATCAGGAACCGTCACAATCAGAAAAAACATCCTCCCCACACAGTCAAGAAGAAGAGAGAGGGACAGAGCATGGTTAATAAAATGATCAGTTTCAA
This sequence comes from Corbicula japonica, assembly GCA_038501625.1. NCBI lineage: Eukaryota > Metazoa > Mollusca > Bivalvia > Venerida > Cyrenidae > Corbicula > Corbicula japonica. The sequence goes on from JAZAYU010000281.1 coordinate 363,984, forward strand.
AAAAAGACACCACTAACAAAAAAATGAGAACCCGAGGGGTTACCGCCACAACAGGTTCTCCAATCACAAAACAAGTACATTGTCAAGTTGTCTTGGTGAAAAAAACTCCAACCCACTCGGCTCAACAATGTTGCATGCAAAAGCACACAAACATATAAAACATAAGAAGCTAAGAGCATTGCAAAGCCGAAGGGGTGGGTACTTAAGTTCTTAGGTACTTAAGTAAGGCTCACTTAAGATATTTATTAATTTTGTTGTTGCTGCTAAGTGACGTGCAACCGCAACCTGGACACATTTAACAGGACGAGCACTCAGAAGATGCTGGTAATTTTGGAAATTCTGAATCGTGGCATTCTCTTCTACAAGTTAGATCACATTAACAGAACTTGAAGTCACACTGTCTGACACTAGTCTTGTTCCATAGATCATGATTATCAGTAGTTTGTTGATGTCTTTGATTACACACACACAAAGATTAGAAAATGGGCATAATTATACATGTAACAGACAAAATAGGTTGTATACAATGAAAGATTTTAATAAAAAAAACTACAGTGTAATTTTATACACAAACTCCAACTTAGTGCTCTGTCATTGCTAAACATATAGTGGATTTATGACAGAATTTTAATCAAAGAATCATATGTGAATCAATGTTTGAATACTACTGCGCTTGTTAAAGAGGTAAGAATTAAACAAAGAAATTAACCAAGACTAGATTTTTATATATATATTTTATTTTAATCTGCCACAAAGATTTTAAATTTTCTTATTTTAATATCGCAAGTGGCTAAACCTAAAGCGCTCTTTCTTTAATGATTTCTCAAAGCGCAAGAGTAATAATTTGGTAGTGTTTAAATAGATAGTCGGCAGTATATCTACCATGATTAGAGTTCGATACAAAAATTATCCCATTCTGTTAATAATAAAAGACCGATTTCTCAAATTCTATAAAGAAACAAGTACAAACAGAAAATAATATATTTTTCATATAGCATATGCAAATAATTAACAATTAACAAACAGTGTTTCCTTATTGTCGTTCTAATGTGAAATAATAATATTTTAGAGGATTTGTAACCTTTAGTGGTAAATGCATATTCAATTTACATTCATCTTATAAGAAACAGTAATTTAATCCAGTAATTAAACGTAAACATTAAAATGCATCTTAATCAATGGTAAACATATGTGTATATACAAATATTTACAGCTGTGTTAATACCAGCCGAAGAATATTAATATTTTAGTACCCTGAATAAGAAGACGTAATGGTGTTTAATCGGCTTTTTCTTGGCTAGGCGCTGACGCCGTTCGGGTTCGATTCCCAGCAAATTCCAAAAACTTGCAATTAATCACATGTTGTTTAGTAGAACCAATCTTTCAATGATCCTACAAGATAGTCATGTTTGTGCGTTCTTACAACGAATGTAAACTTTCAACGAAAATGTCGGAGTTATGTTTGAGTACATGTTAATACAAGTTAAATGCACATATAATAAGTGTTTAAGTACAACGGTATAATTTCTGATTAAATAAGTATTTAGTAAGAGTCTGAATCGATATTTCATCGCGTTCATCAGGGTCAGGAAAACATTTTGGCTTTTAAGTGTGATTTATCCGAAGTGTTTCAAGCTTGCTTTAAGCTAGCCAAATGATTTTTTTTCAAACCCTGATTTACACAATGAATTTATGATTCAACTGTGACCTATATTTACACTCCCTGATATTCTCAGTCTACAGAAATATTAAGAAGTAATTTATATACCGATACTTTTAAAGAATGTTGGAACCGCCGTGTTGACAAGACGGCATGCTTTTTGAAGCAAACCGTGGTTGTCAACGTCAAAAGTAGAAACTTTCCTAACTGTCCAAAAGTTTTTAAACAAGTAAGTCAAATTATTGTTTGAATTTTAAACGATCGCAAACATTTTAAGAAACCACAAGTAATATTTGTTTCGGATATATCATAGTAACATATTAAGTGTATACAGTGACAAAACAATAATATTTTTACTTAATATACTAAATATTGTAATTAACATACGCAACAGAAAAGAAACCTGATATGTTATAACTTTGAATAACTCTGAGCCACATATACAAAATCTATATTTTGTGCATCCTCAAATGAACAACTAACTGTTACAGCTAAAACACGTGTTTCTAGCATAGGCAATACATTAAAAACGCACCGCGAAGATCAAAACATATTCAATTTTTATTTCCAACCACAATTCTCAAAGTTCATCAATCTGATTATAGAAAAATATTTCAAACATGCAGTGTCGGTTTTCTTCTTTTGATAAGCATTTTATTAATGTTTTAAACGTATTTCTCTTTTTTGTAAATAATCATAGATAAAACATCAATTTGACAAAAATAAAATTGGTCTAACATTTTTGTACAAACATACGATAAGAATGTTACTGTTTGTTTCAACAGAATATTAATTTAACATGTCAACAACTAGGTTACAACTAGAAGCATTAAAGCTGATCCATTAATGAAAAAAAGACAACATATGACAAGCAAAAAATATTAATATTGGCTCTTAAAGAATGTTTTAAACCTATTCTTCAAACTGCTTTGACCATTTAATGTGGTTAACTTTCGTATTAAGATCATTTTGTATTCCAAATGCTGGCGTTTATATATAAAAATGTAACTATGCGGTTTAAAGCTAACTTGAGGTGAAATATGCATGATGAATGTATCCTTGGCGCTTTACGGTACATTTGCACTTACAAGATCTTCAGATTTTTTCACTGACGTTTTGATAGATTTCAAATGCTATTCTTAAAGAAAACCAACCCATATTTGGTGTCAATAGTAATTTGATTGCCTTTCTCACAATTTTATCAAATTAACTAACGTAAGCATGTTACATTATAGATTCATGTGATATGTATTTCGTGGCAGTAGATATTTAATATCTATTCCAAAAATCAAGTTTCATATGTCATCGAGCGCCATAAAATTTCGTTAACAAAGGAATTTTTTCAAGTTAATAACAACATATTAAATTCAACTTAGAAATTCGAATGATAGGGTCATGATCAGGAAGACTTTTCAAAAGTCAATTTTAAAAACAAATGCTTAAAACAATACTAAGATCTTACTATGCTATTATAGTTCATTTGTTTGAATGCTTATACAGCCATTTCATTTATTAAATGTGTACGGCGCAGTGTATGTAATCTAAATAAAGTGTTTTAGCGGAATAATAGCAATACTGTGATTACATCTCAAGATTTCAAATCTCGGTCTGACATTATCAAAGCATGCACAAAAACCACTCACCGTGACATTAAATAAAACCAGAAAATATGAAAGTTATAACTTACAACATTTTATCACTCGATAATTATAACACTACATATGCGTAGTTACTACTAATACAGCCCCAACAATTGGGGATAGTTTGTGTCTATATTCTCATTCGTAGAGCTCTTGTTCTTGGTGACCAGGCATTAAAAAAACGAACGTGCCATTTAATACTATTTACTTAAGTGTTTACATCTAGCACAGTGTACAATCTTTTACATCTTTTCATTGTCAAAACTTCTTGCACTTATCCTCAAGACAGGACTTTCAACAGGTTGCATGTGCATTGCTGTATATTCTGGGGAATGTACACCATTTGAATTTCCATTTATTTCACCCATTAACAGGGCTGTACTGTTTCTCTTTGCACTGGTATCAAATGTGGGGTCATTGTTCTGGTCATCATCAACATAAGCAACCTTACTTTCCTTGATTCCTTTACGACGCATGTAACAGCAGACACCAATAATGGCGATAACTATGGCTGCCAGTCCGCCACTTACTACACCGATTATTAGGGGCGTCTTTGAATTCTTTTGACTTTTCTTGGGACTTTCGTTTCCTATGACACCAGGTGTTGTTGTTATGTTTGGGATAACAGTTGATAAACTTGTTGTGAACGGCGAAACCTGTGCATACGTTTTCGAGTTTTCTGACGGAGTTGTAGGTTTCGGAGTTGTCGTTGTAGGTTTCGGAGATGTCGTTGTAAGTTTCAGAGTTGTCGTTGTAGGTTTCTGAGTTGTCGTTGTAGGTTTCGGAGTTGACGTTGTAAGTTTCAGAGTTGTCGTTTTAGGTTTCGGAGTTGTCATTGTAGGTTTCGGAGTTGACGTTGTAGGTTTCGGAGTTGTCGTTGTAGGTGTCGGAGTTGTCGTTGTAGGTTTCGGAGTTGTCGTTGTAGGTTTCGGAGTTGTCGTTGTAGGTTTCGGAGTTGTCTTTGTAGGTTTCGGAGTTGTCGTTCTAGGTTTCGGAGTTGACGTTGCAGGTTTCGGAGTTGGCGTTGTAGGCTTCGGAGTTGTCCTTGTAGGTTTCGGGGTTGGCGTTGTAGGTTTCGAAGTTGGCGTTGTAGGTTTCGGAGTTGTAGTTATAGGTTTCTGAGTTGACGTTGTAGGTTTCTGAGTTGTTGTTGTAGGTTTTGGAGTTGTTGTTGTAGGTTTCGGAGTTGACGTTGCAGGTTTCGGAGTTGGCGTTGTAAGTTTCGTAGTTGTCATTGTATGTTTCGGAGTTGTCGTTGTAGGTTTCGGAGTTGGCGTTGTAGGTTTTGGAATTGTAGTTGTAGTTTTCGGAGTTGACGTTGTAGGTTTCTGAGTTGTCCTTGATGGTTTAGGAGTTAGCGTTGTAGGTTTCGAAGTTGTCGTTGTAGGTTTCGGAGTTGTCGCTGTTGGTTTCGGAGTTGACGTTGTAGGTTTCGGAGTTGTCGCTGTAGGTTTCGGAGTTGAAATTGTAGGTTTCGGAGTTGACGTTATAGGTTTTGGAGTTGTTGTTGTAGGTTTCGGAGTTGTCGTTGTAGGTTTTTGAGTTGGCGTTGTATGTTTCGGAGTTGTCGTTGTAGGTTTAGGAGTTGTCGTTGAAGATTTAGGAGTTGTCGTTGTAGGTTTAGGAGTTGTCGTTGTAGGTTTTGGAGTTGTCGTTGTAGGTTTCGGAGTTGTCATTGTAGGTTTCTGAAATGTCGTTGTAGGTTTCGGAGTTGGCTTAGTAGGTTTCGGAGTTGATTTGTCGTAGCATAGTTTATTACGTGACGGTTCTATAAATAAAAACAGGTTAAAGGATGAAAAAGCGACCTTGAGGGAAGTTTGAAAGCCATCGAACACGACAAATATGAAAATATTGCAGG
>JAZAYU010000281.1:369641-417519 GCA_038501625.1 Corbicula japonica
TTCTGGTGTCCCCACGGGTATTATTTTGACCCTTGACACAGTGGGTACACGAAGTTAGGGAATCACCTTAGCACTCAACAAGATCTGCAGGAGTGTCTATAGTCACAAATCGAACTTCTTTGGAGGTTTCCGTTCACGTAACGGGTACCGGCGCTCCACAAGTGGTTCTGTATTGGCTGTGTTAGCAAGTTTAGGTGTTATCGGTTTGGATGATTCCGTTGGTACTGTTGGAACTTCGGTAAGTCTTGGAGGAGTGGAGGGTGGTGGTGGTTGTGTTGCCACAACAGGTGTAGCGCTTGGTGAAAGTGGCATTCGGATTTCCGGATTGGTAGACTGATTCCGTAATGGTTTATGTGTACTTGGCAAGTCCACAAAAACAGGTTCAGGTGATGTTTCCCATTCAGAATCACGTCGCACGAGATGGTCAATGTGACAATATCTTATTTTGGAACCACATTTAACAAGGTAAGTCAACTTTCCCAGAACTTTGTGTATAATTCCAGGAATCCACTGCCACTTTCCCACAGACGTGTGAGTTTTAACTGCAACCCTGTCCCCTTTTTCAAATTCACGGCTTTTACAGGGCGCTTTATCATGATACTTCTTCATATCACACTGTTTCTGTTTTGCCACTTTATCTTTATCTGGTCTGGCCAAAAATAAACGAGATCTAAGTTGTCGACCACAAAACAGAATGCATGGTTCCACCCCTGTGGTGGTATGAGGTGTAATACGATACTTAAGCAGAAAGTCAGCAACACGATGATTCACACTAAGATTACGATTCCTGGAGTTCGATTTCAATGCTCGCTTGAAAACCTGAACTGCCATTTCTGCCTGCCCATTTGAAGATGGATGGTAAGGTGGTGTAAAGGTGTGTCGAATTCCATTCAATCTACAGAATTCACTAAATTCACGCGACTTAAACTGAGGTCCATTATCAGAAACTATTTCTTCTGGAAGACCAGTACTTGCAAACACCAGTTTCAACTTGTCAATAGTACTCTGACTCGATGTATTGTTCATTGAAATTACTTCCATCCATTTACTGAAACTGTCAATGATAACTAAGAATGACTGATTCTTGTACTCCGCAAAATCCATATGAATTTTTTCCATGGGTCTACCCGCACGAGCCCACGGATGCAAAGGTGCTTCAGCTGGAAGTCTTTTCATGCTCTGACAGATTTCACAATTTCGAGCCACATTTTCTATATCTGAGTCAAGATTAGGCCACCAGACGTAGCCCCTCGCCAAAGATTTCATACGGTTTACGCCCCAGTGTTGATCATGTAATTCCACAAGCATTGTCTGCCTTAATTTTTCAGGAATGATTACACGTAGGCCCCACAACAAAACTCCACTGTCCACCGAGAGTTCATGGCGCCTATTGAAATATGGACGTAGTTTCTCGTCATCACAATGATTTGGCCAACCCCTATAGACAAAGTGTAATACCGAACTAAGCACGGGAGATTTCCTAGTATCTTCAGCTACTTGTTTGCTGCTGATTGGAATTTCATTAATAAAAGACACATACTGTTCTGTCTTTTCCTCAATTTCACTTTCACTGGTAACCACGGGCAACCTGGAGAGTCCATCACAATTGCCATGCTGAGCTGACTTCCGGTACCTAATTTCATAAGTATAACCCGATAAAATAATGGCCCAACGCTGAAGTCTAGCAGCTGCCAAAGCTGGAGTGCCTTTCCTAGGACCAAAAATTGACGTAAGTGCAGTGTGGTCAGTTAAGAGCGTGAATTTTCTCCCAAAAAGATACTTATGAAACTTTTTAACTCCAAAAACAATGGCTAAAGCTTCTTTTTCCACTTGTGCATAATTGCATTCAGATGCAGACAATGTTCGGGAGGCATAAGCCACTGGACGCTCAGTTCCGTCTTCCATAACATGAGAGATTACTGCCCCTAGTCCATACGAGGAAGCGTCGCATGCCAACAAGAGTGGTTTCCCGGGATCATAGAATGTTAACAGCTTATTGCTAGTAAGAAGTTTCTTGCTAGCCTGAAAAGCTTGCTCACATGCCTTAGACCAAACCCACTTGGTATCTTTTCGTAAAAGTTGGTAAAGTGGATGGACGACTGATGACAAGTTTGGTAAAAATGCCCCATAATAGTTGAGTAGCCCCAGATATGACATCAGTTCACTGACATTCTTTGGTGTCGGAGCTTCCAAGACTGACCTTTTTTTTTCATCAGTTGGATGAATTCCTTCTTTATCAAGTAAATGTCCCATGTAAACCACTTGATCCACCATAAATTCACATTTCTCTGGATTTAGTTTAATATTATAGTTTCTCAAGCGTCGCAACACTTCTTCCAACCTAAGAAGATGTTTGTCGTCATTTTCAGCCGTAATTAAGATGTCATCGATCCTACAGACCACCCCCGGCAATCCGGACAACACGGAATCCATCAAAGACTGAAAAATAGCGGGCGCCGAACTGACACCATACGGTAATCGGTGGGTACGAAATAACCCCAGATGCGTATTCACCGTCAACAACGATTTGGCTGCATCATCCAACTCTACCTGTGTATATGCTTGAGATAAATCCAACTTAGAGAATTTCTGTCCACCCGCCAGAGTAGCAAACATATCATCCACATTTGGCAATGGATATTGCTCCTCACTTATTTCCCGGTTTACAGAAACTTTATAATCCCCACAAAGCCTAATAGAGTCTTTGTCAGCTTTTGGCACAACAACCAATGGTGTGGCCCATTCACTATGCTCAACGGGTTCAATAATATGTTCACTCTCCAGTCTCTTCAATTCTTTCGTCACTTTTTCTTTTAATGAATAAGGCACTGGTCTGGCCTTATGGAACCATGTTTGAGCATTTTCTTTCAAGTTTATTTTTGCTTTAAAACCTTTTATGGGTTTACCATCCGCCGTAAACACATCTTTGTATTCCAACTTCAACTCACTAAGATTTTTAAAATTTTTCACTGTTTTGACCTCAAAAATAGATTTCCAATCTAATTTCACATGTGTCAACCAGTCTCTTCCTAGAAGATTGGGTTTATCTCCCTTGACCACGATTGCTCTCAACATCTTATTTGCATTATGTAGCTGTACTGATACTTCACATTCACCTATTGTTTCAATTTTATTCCCTGAATAACCTCTTAAGTTGACTTTAGTGGGTTTCAATTCACATTCAGACAACTGTTTATATGTAAGTTCATTGATAAGGGTACAACTACTTCCTGTATCAACTTCCATCAGTGTTTCATGGTTATTTGAGTTTAAAGAGACATTAATTCCTCTAGATGAAGCCTTGACATAGGTGGTGTGAACAAACAACTCTAGTTCCGAATCACTGTCATTCGTCCCAACATAATTGGATGAAGAGGCTTTTGGCTTCCGACACTTCTTGGCTAAGTGCCCTATTTTCGAACAATTAAAACACTTAGTTGACTTATGCGTGCAACTCTCTGGATGGTGTTTAGCACCACAACGGTAACATTCTTTGCCTTTCACTGTACTTTTTGTAGCGGTAGATTCGGCGAAACTCGGTTTCTTCTTCCCAGGATAACCTTTCCCGGACTTGGATTTCACCTTGTTAACTAATTCCGATGTGCTACTAAATGAAACAGTGTCTTTCTTAGCCATCTCCATAGCTAAGGCTATTTTCACCGCCCCTTCAAACGTTAAATCGTCCTCTGCCAGAAGCTTACGCTGTGTAGTCTCAGATTTTAAACCACAAACAAAACGATCACGTAAAGCATCGTCGAGAAAAGTTCCAAAATCACAGTGCACGGACAACCGTTTAAGTTCAACTACATAGTCATTTACCTTCTCTCCCTCCTTCTGATTTCTCTTATTGAATTTAAAACGTTCCGAAATGATGAGAGGTTTCGGGTTATAATGACTTTTCATGAGTTCAACTAACTGAGCATATGTTTTGTCCTTGGGCAAAGCGGGCTGAACTAAGTTCCGGATAACCCCATACGCGCTCGACCCGACAACAGACAAGAACACTGACACTTTCTTCTCGTCCTCAATGTCATTTGCAGTGAAGAACTGTTCAAGTCTTTCCACATAATTTTCCACACTTTCCGATCCTTCGGTGAATTCATTCACTTTGCCAATAAAAGGCATGACTGTGAGTGTTTTATTGTCGATATACTCGTCGCCAGTTATAATAAATTGGGTCCAGAAAATCACCAAACAACAAAAGGCATCAGAAACAGAAAAAACGTGGTTTTTATTCCAGATTAAACTAGCATCGTAATAACTGCACAGTGTATAGGTTTCAGACCACAAAATTTATTACATGGCCCACAGGTCAAAGGATTTGCAAAACAAATAAGTTGCATTAAAACAAACGATAAAGCGTTAAAAGCCACCAAACACGAAACACATGAAAAGATTGCAGGCTCGCTATGATTGCGTCTGTTCACGGACGGTAATGCAAATGCATATATGGGGCACGTCACGGGAAAAGGTACCTATTGAGGTATATTCTAAATATAATAACAACTACAATATCTGACCAAGCTTCCTAGCACCGGGTAGAGTGCAACCCAATATGTACACTAACAACTAATTTCGATCCCTCTCAAACGAAAATATCGTGTTCAACGACCTTTCAAGGACGGAACTGATCGTGACCGATCACATGATGTTCGATTTATCGATTACTCCGTAAGATCCGATTCCCAACACTAGTAGGCAACTATGATTTAGTATATACCCCAACTCTTTATTATCGACGCTTCTCTTTTACCGACGTAAATTAATTATGTTTTCATGCGTTTCCATATCTTTTAGCTTTGACAAAGGTATGACGAACTCTGAAATTTCGTGGTATATATTATGCTGACGCGTTACAATGTAGTTTTTAAAACCAAACACATAAGTAATGCACTAATATTGCACTGCATAAGACATGTAAGATCAATGATTATTTCAACAAGTACGTCGGTAATATAGCGTTACATGCTACTTAGCTTTTCCGATTGCAAAATTACTTTCTCATCTTTAATGGTAACATATCATGTGGTCTTAATAGCAGAGCATAATTTCAAAAGATAAAACACCCACCTGATAGTGAAGAGAAAGTGCACGCTATGTTGATGACCGTCACAATACTAAAATATTTGACACAACTTCTGTCTTCAATTGTATATGACTGTAAGTTTAATGGGCGATTCAGCCGCCATGCCTCTTTATCTTATTGCCATATATCGGAAAGACTCTGGTAAGGGAGGTAACTGTTGCTGTTGTTGCTATTCTTATCGCTGTTTGTTAGTCAATCTTGTCTCCCTTTACTCACGCACGCATACAGTTATTAAATGTAAACATATTGGGAAGTCTCTGCTTTGGGAGATAACCTTTACAGCTGTGACTAAACACTCACGCACATAGTCGTTTAATGTTTTAACTATCACGCGAGACCGATACGTACTTTCGCGACCTCGCATAGTGTTTTCGTGGTCTTGCCCTCATGACAGCGGTATTAATAGCTCGTTATTGCATAGTACTTTCGCAACCTTGCATTACTGTTTCGCGTTCTCTCATCGTGTTTCCGCGATCTCGCATTTTTGGTTCGCGATCTCGCATCGTTGTTTCGCGTTCTTGCATCGGGTTTTCGCGATCTCGCACCGTTGTTTCGCGATCTCCTATCGTATTTGCGTTTTTGCATCGTGTTTTTGCTCTATCCCATTGTTGTTTTCGAGATCTCGCATCGTTTTTGAGTTGTCTTGGTCTTGCACAAATTCCTAAATGTAATACAACGCTTGTTTCATGTACATAAACATGTATCATAGTCGTAAATATAATACTATGCCAGTTACCAGTACCTGAACATGTAGCATTTGCCGTAAATATAATATTACGCCTGTTACATGTACATACAAACCTATTCGAAAAACAATAACACGCCCGGTAAATGTACACGAACATATAACCCTAAGTAAAAGTAATACCATGTCTGAATAATTACATCTATGTTACAATGTAAAGAAAATGTAACCAATTCGTAAATATAAATCACATCTGTTACTTGAACACGAACATGTAACCTATGCGTACATATTAACACGACATAAATAAACACGTAACGAAAACGTACTTTTCAAAACACGACTACTAAATGTAAGGGAACATATAACTCATACGTAAATATAAATAAGTCCGTTATATGTAAATGAACTTGTAACCTATTTTTAATAGAAAACCATGCCATTTAAATGTACTCGAACATGTAGCCAATTCATAGTTCAATATAAAACCACGCCTGTAACGTGAACACAAGCATATATTAATCAATTCGTAAATACCACGCATGTAACATGTACAAAAACATATAACCCATTCGTAAATACAAAACGATGCCCGCTACATGTACTGTTGCCCAATTCGTGAATATAAAACCACCTGGATATAATCGGTTTTGTTCCTACTATAAACATTATAAATTTCAATTCATGTTATTCACAATGAATTGAAAAAGTTTCAGAGAGAATTGAAGCTGATGGTTTAAAGTCGTCCACTTCAATCTTCTACAAGACAGGTATTGATATATCTCCAGCCACGGAAACAACCTAAAAGGAGTGTGCGCAAGCACCAATATCAGCGAGGGTATAAACTGTTACAAGTGGAGCTGTTTCTATTAGTCCCTCAAGTATGCCAGGATAATAATTTGACAAAATGGGGAAAAAGTTTGACACATAACTGTACTGATTTTTTTTTTCAGAAAACGATAACGAACCATGGATAATGATGACAACACTGAATGACATTGTTTTACTTAAAAGCCTGATTTTTTTTTTCAACTAAGGTTCCCTGCTCTTTTTAAATCATGCTTTATAAAAAGTAAAAAGTATTACTAAATGGAAAACAGCAAGAAAAAGGACGAATAATTTCTACCGGTATACGTTTGACCTCGACTTTTGACTTCTTAATCTCAAACTCAACATGAATTGTACTCACATGAAAAGGTTTTCATACCCCAGTTTTGGTGACACAAATTTTAGGCACAACATCTGTAAACCATTGTGAAGATAAGTGTTAGGCACACCATGAAATAGATGAAATGGGAATTTTGAAGACCCTCGACCACGACAAATATGAAAATATTGCAGGCTCGGTTTGATTGAGCCTGTTCATGGGAAGAATTTTTGTACTTTTTTACCTTGACCTTCGGCCTTATATTAACCTGAACAAAGGGAATTATTATTGAACCAAGAGCTTAAAGCTATTTTTTGTGACCATTGTCAGAAACATTGTCGAGCTTCTGTCCTTGCAATCACGTGGACATAAGGAAAACCAAACAGATGGACTGGTGACGGACAACGCTATAACACAATAACTCCCGTCCTATGACAATCTTATATAAACGCACAAAGGGAGATAACAGAAATCAACATATTTTTTACAGGCAGGTCGAACTATGAAACAAACATAACTTTATCGCGCATGAATCCCACTTGTTATTAACTATGGCAATTAAATGCAAATATTTATTCAACTATGCTAACGAGTCAAAAAACCTATAAATTATAGATGAATTGTTTCGACTAGAATCAGAAACAGGATGATAATATTATAGGAAAAAAGTAATTATGTTTTGACAGTATTCAAGTATGATTACTTAGACCATCTGATTTTAACCTTAAATGAATTGCTATTTTATAGCAATCATTTTCCCCAATACCGTTGTTTTCTTAAAAATAAATTATTTTTTATCGCATAAAAATCGAAAAATCAGATATTACGTTACATGTTTAATTAAGGAAACTGCACAACATAAAGTTTTGACGATTGTAACTAAACATAAAAAAGTTCGGTCGATTTTTTTATGTTTAGGGCAAACCGATTCTTTTATCTGGGTACCATACGCCGCTAAAACTGGAATGGTCTTTATCTGAAAATACCGCATTTAAGGTTCTATGTGGAAACTTCACCACCCGATGCATTCTATCGTTTGAGATTCATAAAGATTGTTCTGTATATTGGTGTAAATATTGACTTGCTCTCAACCTGGGGCTAGGCGGCGAGGGCAGTAATATGCATTTCTATTACTATCCATGAACAAGCCTGCAATGTTTTTATAGTTGTCGTGTTTGGTGGCTTTCGAAGTTCCCTTTTCATCTTTTACAAAGAAAAAACAACCAAATAAAGAAAATAAATAACTTCTAATAAAGTTTCATATTAAAATTCGTGTTGGAATTTAGACATGTTTGTCTCGAATAAGGACCCCTTCTCTGTAACACTCATGTCGCCAGATTATCCTTGATGTGTGATATGTTTAACATTTTAGTTGTTATTTTATTTGGAAAAAAAACTTACTCTAAACCTTTTATATTTTGTAGGTTTGTGTGGATTTGCATGCACAATTTGTCGAGTTGATTGGTAGATTGGAGTGTTTTTCCAAGACAACTAGTACTTGTTTGGTCATATGAGAACCTGTTGGGGCAAGTGTGAGGTTGGCGCACCCTAGAACCTGGTTTAAACCCCCCAGTGGCAAACTGTTTTGCCACTGACAGTTCCAAGGTGGTAACCCCATCAGGATCTCAGTTTTGATAATTGTTTGAGGTGTCTGTTTTAATATTGATCATTTTATAAACCATGCTCACTCTTTGTCCTGGCTGTGTAAGGGAGGATGTGTCTTCTGAATGTGGCAATTCCTGACCAGAGTATTTCACTTGTTTACAATAATCTATTTGTCCCTGTGTAAGGGAGGATGTGTCTGCTGAATGTGGCAATTCCTGACCAGAGTATTTCACTTGTTTACAATATTCTAGTTGTCCCTGTGTAAGGGAGGACGTGTCTTCTGAATGTGGCAATTCCTGACCAGAGTATTTCACTTGTTTACAATAATCTCTTTGTCCCTGTGTAAGGGGGATTTGTCCTCTGAATGTGGCAATTCCTGACCAGAGTGTTTCACTTGTTTACAATAATCTATTTGTCCTGGCTGTGTAATGGAGGATGTGTCTTCTGAATGTGGCAATTCCTGACCAGAGTATTTCACTTGTTTACAATAATCTATTTGTCCCTGTGTAAGGGAGGACGTGTCTTCTGAATGTGGCGATTCCTGACCAGAGTATTTCACTTGTTTACAATATTCTATTTGTCCCTGTGTAAGGGAGGATGTGTCTTCTGAATGTGGCAATTCCTGACCAGAGTATTTCACTTGTTTACAATATTCTATTTGTCCCTGTGTAAGGGAGGATGTGTCTTCTGAATGTGGCAATTCCTGACCAGAGTATTTCACTTGTTTACAATATTCTATTTGTCCCTGTGTAAGGGAGGATGTGTCTTCTGAATGTGGCAATTCCTGACCAGAGTATTTCACTTGTTTACAATAATCTATGTGTCCCTGTGTAAGGGAGGATGTGTCTTCTGAATGTGGCAATTCGATCCTGACCAGAGTATTTCACTTGTTTGCAATAATCTATTTGTCCTGGTTTAAACCCCCAGTGGCATTTTGTTTTGCCACTGACCGTTCCAAGGCGGTAACCCCTCTGGTTCTCACTTTTGTTATTTGTTTGTGGCGTCCATTTTGAAACTAATTATTATAATACCATGCTCTCTTTTCCTCTCTACTTATTGGCTGTGTGGGGAGGCTGTGTATGCTGGATGTGGCCATTCCTGATATGCATATTTCAATTGTTTGTGTAAGGGATGATGTGTCTTCTGAATTTGGCAATTCTTGACCAGAGTATTTCACTTGTTGACAATAATCTATTTGTCCTTGTGTAAGGCAGGATGTGTCCTCTGAATGTGGCAATTCCTGACCAGAGTATTTCACTTGTTTACAATAATCTATTTGTCCCTGTGTAAGGGGGATTTGTCCTCTGAATGTGGCAATTCCTGAACAGAGTGTTTCACTTGTTTACAATAATCTATTTGTCCTGGATGTGTTATGGAGGATGTGTCTTCTGAATGTGGCAATTCCTGACCAGAGTATTTCACTTGTTTACAATAATCTATTTGTCCCTGTGTAAGGAAGGACGTGTCTTCTGAATGTGGCGATTCCTGACCAGAGTATTTCACTTGTTTACAATATTCTATTTGTCCCTGTGTAAGGGAGGATGTGTCTTCTGAATGTGGCAATTCCTGACCAGAGTATTTCGCTTGTTTACAATATTCTATTTGTCCCTGTGTAAGGGAGGATGTGTCTTCTGAATGTGGCAATTCCTGACCAGAGTATTTCACTTGTTTACAATATTCTATTTGTCCCTGTGTAAGGGAGGATGTGTCTTCTGAATGTGGCAATTCCTGACCAGAGTATTTCACTTGTTTACAATAATCTATGTGTCCCTGTGTAAGGGAGGATGTGTCTTCTGAATGTGGCAATTTGATCCTGACCAGAATATTTCACTTGTTTGCAATAATCTATTTGTCCTTGTGTAAGGGAGGATGTGTCTTCTGAATTTGGCAATTCTTGACCAGAGTATTTCACTTGTTTACAATAATCTATTTGTCCTTTACCTGCAGGCGACTTTTTCCTACACATTGTGACTATAAAGTGTTATTTTTAATTCGGAGATAAACGTTTCAACTAAAACAGCTAAAATAGTTTGTTATCTACATGTACGATAGTCTTAAAAACTTAATTATTATTTTCAATAGTCGTAATTTGTTATTTTAAACCTCAAAATATATATTCAAAATATTTAACCAATATAATCATGTGAACTGAAATCAAGGTAATATTAACCAGAAAACGAGGATTGATTTTGACTCTCTTGACACATTATAACATTATTTGTTTACCCACGAGCTGTCTTTGAAGACAGGTTTGACATTATAACATTATGTGTTTACCCACGAGCTGTCTTTGAAGACAGGTTTGACATTATAACTTTATGTGTTTACCTTCGAGCTGTCTTTGAAGACAGGTTTGACTGTACTTATGAAAAGTGAAATATGCATATCATGAAATGCTTCGCATATCAAACACAGCCTCCCAAAGCAGACAAAATGTATAGGAAAGAGCATGTAAATATAATATTATCATTTCAAATAGGTCACAACCTTTGGTGTAACCGCCTTGGAACGGACAGTGGCAAAACAATTTGCCACTGGGCGTTTAAATCATGTTTAGGTTGTACCAACCAAACTACCACTTGCTCCAACAGGTTCTCATACGAGCATTTTAAGTTTTATATTTTATTAAATTGAAATGGGTGTTGTAAATGATAAACGTTAAATTGTTTTTCTCGACTAAGAATCTCTCCTCTGCTGCACTTATGGCGCCAGGTGATCCTTGATGTGTCTTCAGAAATAGTTTTGACATTTTTGTTGTTACTTTATTTGGAAAGAACTAACAATTATTATGTGTTAATCACCTAAAGGCGACTTTGTCTCACCTTTTTACCATATGATGATGTTACATGTAAGTGTGCTGCGAAATTTCCTCCTTTTTACCATCATACACTTTAAGAAATCCAATAGCAACAATGTGCTATTGTCTGTTCATATGATAATCACTTTGAACAAGTGTTAGGTTTGTGCATTCTAGAACCTAGCCAGAATTTGCAGCATACCATTCCAAGACGGTGACATATCGGGTTCTCTTTCTTGTTTATTGTTTGTGGTGTTTTAATGGTCAATGTATAACCCAATGCTATCTTCCCCTACGTTTTGGCTGTGTGGTAAGACGGCAGTGTTTGCTGGATGTAGCCACTCCTGATAAACATATTTCACGTTTAAGGTACACTAAGTAACAACCATATACTGTACGTAGAACATAAACCGCTATTGATTTCGTTTGATTGCATTATTCTGTTAGTTTAACTTCAAGTATGTGAGCAAGCTAAAATAACGCTGAGCTACCGGTCGCTTACACATCTTCACCCAATTAATTGCCATACATGAACAGTCACTCTGTACACTCCCAAGTGAGCTACCGGTCGCATACATATCTTCCCTTAATTAGTTACTATACATTTACAATCACTGTGTACAGACCCAAGTGAGCTACCGGTCGCTTACACATCTTCACCAAATTATTTACTATACATGTACAGTCACTCTGTACAGTCCCAAGTGAGCTACCGGTCGCTTACACATCTTCACCAAATTAGTTACTATACATGTACAGTCACTCTGTATAGTCCCTAGTGAGCTACCGGTCGCTTACACAACTTCACCAAATTAGTTACTATACATGAACAGTCACTCTGTATAGTCCCAAGTGAGCTACCGGTCGCTTACACATCTTCACCAAATAAGTTACTATACATGAACAGTCACTCTGTATAGTCCCTAGTGAGCTACCGGTCGCTTACACATCTTCACCAAATAAGTTACTATACATGAACAGTCACTCTGTATAGTCCCAAGTGAGCTACCGGTCGCTTACACGTCTTCACCCAATTAGTTACTATTCATGTACAGTCACTATGTACAGTCCCAAGTGAGCTACCGGTCGCTTACACATCTTCACCCAATTAGTTACTATACTCGTACAGTCATTCTGTACAGTCCCAAGTGAGCTACCGGTCGCTTACACATCTTCACCCAGTTAGTTACTATACTCGTACAGTCATTCTGTACAGTCCCAAATGAGCTACCGGTCGCTTACACATCTTCACCCAATTAGTTACTATACTCGTACATTCACTCTGTACAGTCCCAAGTGAGCTACCGGTCGCTTACACATCTTCACCCAATTAGTTACTATACTCGTACATTCACTCTGTACAGTCCCAAATGAGCTACCGGTCGCTTACACATCTTCACCCAATTAGTTACTATACTCGTACATTCACTCTGTACAGTCCCAAGTGAGCTACCGGTCGCTTACACATCTTCACATAATTAGTTACTATACTCGTACAGTCACTCTGTACAGTCCCAAGTGAGCTACCGGTCGCTAACAAATCTTCACCCAATTAGTTATTCTACATGTTCAGTCACTATGTACAGTCCCAAGTGAGCTACCGGTCGCTAACAAATCTTCACCCAATTAGTTATTCTACATGTTCAGTCACTCTGTACAGTCCCAAGTGAGCTACCGGTCGCTAACAAATCTTCACCCAATTAGTTATTCTACATGTTCAGTCACTCTGTACAGTCCCAAGTGAGCTACCGGTCGCTAACAAATCTTCACCCAATTAGTTATTCTACATGTTCAGTCACTATGTACAGTCCCAAGTGAGCTACCGGTCGCTAACAAATCTTCACCCAATTAGTTATTCTACATGTTCAGTCACTCTGTACAGTCCCAAGTGAGCTACCGGTCGCTTACACATCTTCTACCAATTAGTTATTCTACATGTTCAGTCACTCTGTACAGTCCCAAGTGAGCTACCGGTCGCTTACACATCTTCTACCAATTAGTTATTCTACATGTACAGTCACTCTGTACAGTCCCAAGTGAGCTACCGGTCGCTAACAAATCTTCACCCAATTAGTTATTCTACATGTTCAGTCACTCTGTACAGTCCCAAGTGAGCTACCGGTCGCTTACACATCTTCTACCAATTAGTTATTCTACATGTTCAATCACTCTGTACAGTCCCAAGTGAGCTACCGGTCGCTTACACATCTTCTACCAATTAGTTATTCTACATGTTCAGTCACTCTGTACAGTCCCAAGTGAGCTACCGGTCGCTTACACATCTTCTACCAATTAGTTATTCTACATGTACAGTCACTCTGTACAGTCCCAAGTGAGCTACCGGTCGCTTACACATCTTCTACCAATTAGTTATTCTACATGTTCAGTCACTCTGTACAGTCCCAAGTGAGCTACC
This sequence comes from Corbicula japonica, assembly GCA_038501625.1. Lineage (NCBI taxonomy): Eukaryota > Metazoa > Mollusca > Bivalvia > Venerida > Cyrenidae > Corbicula > Corbicula japonica. Next base: position 383,378 of record JAZAYU010000281.1, read on the forward strand.
GGTCGCTTACACATCTTCTACCAATTAGTTATTCTACATGTTCAGTCACTCTGTACAGTCCCAAGTGAGCTACCGGTCGCTTACACATCTTCTACCAATTAGTTATTCTACATGTACAGTCACTCTGTACAGTCCCAAGTGAGCTACCGGTCGCTTACACATCTTCTACCAATTAGTTATTCTACATGTACAGTCACTCTGTACAGTCCCAACAGAGCTACCGGTCGCTTACATACATGTATCTTCCCCCAATTACCGTATAAGTGCTTTTTTCTGCGGGCTCCAAATTCTGCGTTTTTTTTCAAAATCCATGGGTAATTTTTTTTCTGCGTACATTATTTCTGCGGCATCAAGCTCAGACATAAATCGAACTTAAATTCTGCGGTCTCTGTTAAAAGTGAAAGTAGGAAAGAACTTCTAGTATATACTAAACGAACAAACCTCTCGATGTCATCACCATACAGATTTATTTTTAAACAACTGTTACTGTACAATAGACATGTTTTCCAAATGTAATCCAAATTAAATTAATGAACAATGATTAAATAAATATAAGTTTTATTTCACATCGACTTCATAGTTTAATATACTCATTTTAACCATAATTCGATACTGGCCTCGTATAATTAACTAAATCAAGCTTGACTCGGTTGACTTGGTTTATTTTGCAAGACCAGAACACATTGACACATTGCTCACCCGTGGCTTATGTGCGTTTATCTCAGAAATACAAAAGAACAAAACAACTCGATAATAAGAATTAAAATATCTTACTCAAATATTTATTCAAATATTGCGTTTTAAGAACGTATAATCAAAAAGTACTTGGAAACCGACGACAAACAGTTACTTGTTGGGATCACAAAAGACCAAAAAAACTCGATTGAAAGAAATTGAAAGAATTAAAATAATTTTACACAATTATTTATTAGCTAGAGACACTATCATTTCAAATATTGCATATAATCAGCAAGAACATGCAAACCGACGACAAACAGTTACAAAACATCGTTCATTATTCGTAATTATCTTAGACACGTATAACGTCAAAATGGAGGATGCAAACCGTGACCGATACAAAGTGAAAGTGGACACATATTCTGCGGATTTTAAATTTGCGGTCATTTAAGGGGGCGCTAACTCTAAACATCTATGAATTTCCCGAAAAAAAAAAACATCATATAAAAATAAATAAAAGAGACAGTTTGGAATTTTTTTCTTTAGAAAAGAACTTGTACAATTATAAAGAATGTCCCTATAATGTTCAATTCTTTTAATTACTTGCTAATTATGTAAATTGCGGGTAGACAATAGGGTTTTCTATTTGCACACGAACACCATAACTAACGATCAAAATATCCACAAGAAAAACATGACATATAGCCAGAACCCTTAGCTACAATGTTTTGCGAGATACAGTCATACCTCGGCTTACTTTTGAATATCTTTGTAAAATTATATGCCACGATTTTGCATGAATTTTGAAGCCATGTGCTTCCATTCATAAAAATTTGTAAACAAACTAAAAAACAACAGAATCTTTTGCAATCGAATGAGGCAATACAAAACAATTAAAGGGGCAAGGAAGCAAATTTAGTCACTCGATTTTCATAATAATTGGATGTTTTAAGTTTTTTTTAGAATTTGTATTATGTTGAAATAGTAAAACGCTGTATGATAGTAATAAATCATGAGCATGATTATCCTGCACGAATGACACAGTGTATTAATACGCTCGTTCACATGTTGTAGTCTGGTACACCGGTTCAAATCTGACACAGCAATACTCAACAGCCGAAATAGGGAACCCGACTTGTTTTTTTTTTTTTTAATTCAATGGAATGTATTTTATAATAAATAATTAATTAATTTTTTTCGTGATGAGTGACTGAAACTATGCTATAGCAACAAGAATACACTTGTGGTACTTTTTAAACATTGGGTTTATTTCTTCGGCGTATCACTTCCGGATGTGTAAAATGGTGATTTTGACAGTACAGAAAAGATGGGAAAACGATGTATTTACGGCACGATCACTTATTTTAAAAGATAAGTTTCTGGTTTAACAGATCGCTTTTCTTATCGGTTATGACTATATGTAATAGTTTCTTGTCTATGCAGTTATGGGACCGCCGATAAGAGTAAAATAGATACATGTACAAATTGTAAATAAAATGGGTCATTTCTGTTCATTGTAGTATTTTTCATGACTTGTATGTAAACAATGAAAAGTATGGTGGCGTGTGAAGTGCTAAAATATTTCTCAACAATCATTAAGTGCAATGTTTGGTTGTAATTTTTGCATTTCATTAACAAGTGATTAGCATTAAAACTAAGCACATAAAACAATTTTTCTGAAAACATTATTGTTTAACTTTAAAAAAAACAACACAAGTATATTTAGTTTGTAGAGAAGTTGCATTTTTAATTTCTTTAAGTATATTATACATGCTAAAAGAAATTACAAATGTATCTTGTATAAACATGAAATACATTTCATGTTTAAACAAGTTGCGTTTCATTATATCTTTAAGTATATATACATCTGTGTATGTTTTAAGCTTAATGCAGATATCTTTGTTAAGGAAAAAGCAGTTTGTGATACAATGCAATTACATTTCCCCATAGTTTCTAATTGGTCAGTTTTGTTAATATTTATTGTTGAAAAGACATTGATAACTCTTTAATCGTGCTAAGTTGCCAAGAACAGTCTTCAATTTAATGTTGAATCTTGTAATGGTTAACTTTTGAACAGTTTTGCAAGAGTTATACTATATTTTGCTCAAAATGTGTTTTTGCAGTAAATTTTAAGGTAAAACTATCCAAAAAATCATTTTGTTCAAATTAATCCCATTCAGAGTACCCAGTTTTATAATTACCTCCCTTGTAATGAAATAATGTTATAAAAACCCTGCGGTACAAGTAAATGGTTTTTCATTCATATAACAAAACAATAAGTAAAATAAAAAAAAAATTATGAAATAAATCCAAGACAAAATATTTCTTTATACAACATCTCTTCACACAGGGAAGAAATTAAAACATTGTAAACACATACAATGATGACCATTGAAAACTATAGATGAGTGTATTAATATTTTTTATTACATGTATATCATTTGTATATAAGTACACCAAGCTGAAGGTTGCTTATTGTGTTGCCAAATGTATGTACAATTCCAGATACTATGAGTACCAACAATGTTTACATCTTAGAAAATGCCTTTATGAATATCCATTCCTAATGAAATGCTTTATGGAATTTATCATTGTTAATTTTAGATAAAGGCAAATGTGTTTTAAAGGTTGCATGAAGACATCGAAGATGCTGAAATTGGAATATAATAATAACTTTTAGCTATCTCCATGTTTTTATGTACAGAGATAAACCATAAATTTGATTAATTATACTAATTTTTACTAGTCATAAGTGTTTAATATGAAGGCATTGTTTAATCATGTTCCTAGTGTAATATTCATTGTAATAAAACTACCTAGAGAAATAATTAATACCTTTTTACCATATGACAATTTACAATACAAATGGTTATTATTGTACACCATACTTCTTCATATGGGACTTCTTTCATGAAAAAACAAATGGTCGGCCATTTGCATTTTTTAAATCATGAATACTGCAAACAGTTTTTTTGAGAAGTTGGTGTTTCATTTCAGTATTATCTCCATTAAAGATTGTAGTAGGATATATTGAGCAGCTTTTGCCAGTGCTAATTTTGCTAATGTGATCTTTCTTGCTGTGGATGCCTGCAAATGCTTTTACCTGTAAAATTCACTTGTGTTTATATTTTTAAATGTGTCACATTCATAATATATACAACATATTAATCAGAATAGTGTTTGTAATGATATGGTAGAATTTTGACTTTGCAAAAAAGTCTACTTTCTTACAAAAAACTCATTCAAAGTTTATGCATTACCCCACCCAAGGAGCATGTCTGCGATACCTTAAAATCGGAAATCGTTCGAGTACTCGAGTACTTGATCTGAAAATCATCCAAGTACTCGAGTACAAATTTTTATACTCGTTGCCATTCCTAATAAATACATTATACAATACCATTTTAGTCGTAAAAAGTTAGCCTTGCCTGAAAGGCAGATCATTCTGACATCAATCCCCAACCTTTTAATGTTGTGGCTCATCTGTAGAAGAGTTATACTCGTTTCGTGTTAATGAGTAAACATTAACTTATTAAGAAAATCGCGACGTTTGAACAAGCAGCGGCGCACATTTCAATCATCCGATATTGTGCTTAAATCGAATTGAGACCAATAGTCACCCTTAAGAACTTAAAACAAGTAAAGAAACATGCTAATAATCTGGAGCATCGGTATAAATGTGACTCATAAAGTTTTCGCAAGGTGAAAAGGAAATAATACTTGGAATCAATCACCCCCTGTACTCGTAGGACCACGCACAGTTAGATGTTTTATGATTTCCATCTAATTGTTCCAAAATTTGAGATCTGTAAAGAGATCAGGAATGCTTGGATTTCATTAAGAGTTTTTTCCACGAAGTGTTGCATTCATGTATTTGAAACTCAGGTAGACAGGCACACTAAGTGTAACAAATACGCTGAATAGTACTTTAGGAAGTAGTAATGGTATGCTATGTGATCATTGTAATGACGTTGCGACGTGAAATGTGCATAAACATGTGTATTGTAGTTTTCTTTTTATTTCGAAATTACACGCTATTTTGTGAAACCCCTAGTATATATTGCCTAAAAGTAAAAATAAGTTGTATATAAACTTTCCGGACAACCTCGTAAAATATCGCTGTGAAATGCACAGGGTCCGAGAAAGTTGATTTTAAAAGTAAAGTTATAAAAATTGCCGTACAATAAGCGACGCATGTATGTTACATTCAACGATTTTCTAAAATTCATAGACCATAGTATTACATATAAATAATTTTGACTACGTCTTATTTGATTTGCAATGGAAGAATTTTACAATTATCTAAAGGAAAACACCACATTTTAATTTCGCAGTATTAATTTGCTTGTACAATATGTACTGTTCTTATTCAAACTAACTGTTACTGTAAGATCACTAACCCGTGACTCATTTTAACGGCCTCAAATACATGTATAATATTAAAACATCGACAAAAAAACTAACAATTTATTATGATATAATATTTCACACGAAACATCAAACGCATTTTGCACAAAATTTACAAATTCAGTCACTGACAAGCCTGATAAACAATATGTTTTATTTTGAACAAACTGTTTTTTTTTCAAAAAGTGGTAAACAAATGACGGACATGGAAAAAATAGAACAAGGTTGTAGGACGACAATAGATATCTGATTTCAAAGAATATGAAAGATCTATACGAAAACACTGCAATCCGCAACATAATAAGAAAACCAGCTTGTGCACGACATTCTCTATTTTTCCAGGTGTGTACGACACTCGTTTTAAAATTGTAAAAAAAAATCCAAAAGTAATCCTCGTCCAGATGAAATACAATATGCGTACATGTATGTTCCAAATATTACATACATTGTAACACTGGCTAAATAACGTGGTAAGCGTTCATAAATTTTAATGTGCAAGAATCATAGGATTTTAGGATTGTGTGTTCCCAACATTCAAACTTTTTTCGACGCATCAGAGAAAATTGCTATTGAATGATTGAGAAAACGGCAACAAACTAAAAGAAGACTCCGAGACTAACTGTGGATGATAATGCTTGGAAACAAAAGTAGGTTGCGGTATATCTCATTACAGTCGGTGAACAAGTTACCGAGAAATAAGAAAAAAACCTACCTGAAGTGAGTGATTTTTCCAATATAAATATGTGCACATTCTAAAAGTCACGCGTTATAGCCATTCGGTAATTTATGAATTTGCGACGTCAGCAGACCTAAAACCGGAAGTCGTAAACCGGAAACGATGAACAAAACAGAATAAAAATCAAAATTTATCATAATTTAATCATTAATATGTTTTTACAAAATATTTTAAATATTTAAATTAAAACAAATGAATGATAGCGATATAACGTATAACAAGTGGCGTTTGAAGTGATTATTAGTTCTATTTTAAGAGTCTGTTTTCGGATATACCTTTTTCGGATAAATGGTAACTCATCATATATTCGCGGTATTTATGAATTCGCGAGGTAAATGATTTTCGAATATTAGTTATAACACAAGTTCTACAGTAAATTAACGTTCTTCAAAGGGGACTTTAAAATAACGGTTTGTGCAATTAAGTTCTTAGGTTTGAATGTGAGTAGAAGTGTAGGGACTTTTCACCTGTTTGAAGACACTCCTATAACTTGTGTGGAAGAGGAACATCACTCTTTTGTAATCATTTTGATTAAATTATTTTTATTATTTCATGCATCAATAAGGTTTTGATAAGGATAAAGATCTGATACACATGTATTACTTTTCCATAAATCCTGGTGTTATATAAACTATAACGAATTCCCGATTTGTTCAAATGCAAATTATAAAATGGCAATGATAAATTTTAGAATTGGATTGTATCTGTTTCACGAAATAAAATTCCACTTCTCTACACGTTTGACTTGATTTTCGAGTAAATTTATACTAGAAAAACAAGCAGTCGTTTTTTATATTAACAAGCCCGAGCAACAAAAACAAGTAAACATATAACAGGTCTGCAAAAAAGTGCCTTAAAAGAGGTCTGCAAATCTTACAATGTAAAAGCAACAGTAAAATATAAAAACACACATGCAAATACGCCAGCAGGTAAGCTCGAATAATACAACTTACGCGTTACTTCTCAAATATTTCATTTTTTTTTTAATTTCATCTTATTCAATAAAAACATGTATTCACTTCAGGCAAAATTTAACGATCTTGGATTTCTATAAAACAGTTTGCTTTATCAAATCTGCTTATTTTGAAATGGTTGTCAGCAGAAATTAAGTCAATTTGCATTGATGAGAAATCCTGAAAAGGATGAAGTGTAGACGAGCGTTTCTACGTTATAACAATCACCAATGGCGATCCGGTCTCCTGGTGTCAGATACAATAAGGCTGATCCTGTAATCGCGGGATATCCTTCCGAACTATAAACATGCAGACCGTTATTAGAAAAACCGCCATTCTTCAAAAAGCCGCAAAAAGACTGTTTATCGGAGACTTTAGCGGTCCTTCTGAACAAATTTGCTTGGAAATAATAAAGTCCTTGTTGTTTGCACACAAATTCGCCAGTTAAGTCGTTATAGCTGTTTTCATAATTGTATTTTATACCTATAAAGCGTAAAGGAGATGATGATTCATTCCATGGAGAGTAAACAGAAAATCCTATGCCGGAACCTGAAATAGATATGTATATTATGATTTTTTATGAGATGGAAAGGCAGATATAGCTTTATAACAATGTATTTATAAATTGGGGGGGGGATTGTTCTTGTTTACATCTAGATCGGGATTTCTATATAATAATTTTGACAGCCAATCCGCATGCCGGAGATCTTAATATAATTCCTCGAAAGACGCTCATACAATTACCGTGAAGAAACTTGATTGGTTTTTTTTGGTAAGATGTGTCAACTTATTAATTTATATGTTCAGTCTGTCTTACAATTTAAAACATCCACAATGTATAGACTATTTTTCGTTAGCTGTCTTCTTGAGCTTAAATGTATCAGACAATGTGGAGAAAAATATACCGAACCACTCCAGTTAGCACTTTTCTTGGATCTGTGCGCGCGTGCGCTGCTTGTTTCATAACTACAACTACTTAATTAGGAAAGTCCCCTTGCATGTTATTTATCAAATGGTCGTTAGTCTCTCTTTTTCACATGCAAACAAAATATAACTTTACATAAACATAATGTCTACATCTTTCGAGAATGAACGTATCTAAAACTCACATCGTTTAACTTTAATTTACTCAACGTTTCAGTCGTTGGCATTTTCCAGAAGATGAAAATGTAACTTTTAAAGTCATTGAATACAACAAATAATCAAATTTAAAATATTGCAGACTTGGTTTGATTTAGCCTGTTCACGACAGAAACGGAAAATGCATATGTAATTTTCTGATTCCGTCGCCTATAACAGCACTGATAAATTGAACGGGAAGACTTTTCATACAGCAAAATCAACAACAGATGCAGAGTTTTTTGTACTCATACATTTGTTGTATTGTTTTAAAACAAACATGGTCAACAATATTATATTGACCAACCAAATGTACATAACTTGACATCATCTCTTGGGAATGGCAAACACACCGACAAAAATGAGTTTGTCGCCGAGAAAAAAGAAATTATGGATTTACAACTTACACATATTTTGTATTAATCCTAATCCAAAAGTCATAATAAAACTTTGTTTCAATCATTATGTTTGGTTTTCAGTCCTTATTAGAAGTATAAACATTGCAGAACAATATTTGTCATCATGATTTTTCAAAATAAAATGTTGTCAATAGTAAATTAATGAATGTTAGTTTAAAAGAAATGCAATATGTTGCAATCTCTAAACCTGTAAAACCATTAGTTTAAACTCATTAAATGTTCATTGTCAATTTTACTGTGTACACCAAGCTGGATGACGGCATTTAAGAAATCAGCATTCATTATGTGTGTATCTAAACATAGACCCACTAAATGAATATTATAGATTAAGCACTCTTTAAACTCCCAGTGGCAATTTGTTTTGCCACTGACCGTTCCAAGGCGGTATCCCCAAAGGTTCTCTTGTTTATTAATTGTTTGTGGCGTCCTATTTGAATTGACATACATATATAAAACATGCACTCTCTCTCTTCCTCTCTTCTTTTTCGCTGCGTGGGGAGGCTGTGTTTTTTGAGTGTGGCGATTCCTGATATGCATATGTTGCTTTTTTCTTTAGCATATACAGTGAGAATTCTAAATCGTAATATATTTATTGAAACGCGCCTATAATGAGATGAACTACATTGTAGCCTATGGATTTTTTTATTTGATTTGTTTCTTGGCAGCTAAACCTTTACTCAAATCAGTCTTTTGTTAAGCACCTAAGTTCAAACTATATTTTCAGACTGTATGCATGTAAACAAATGTACACAACTACCATGACTATCAGGAGATTTAGTTTTCGTTTGATAAAGGGAATAAGAAAATTAAACGATAATATTTTATTATGCATTTTAAAATAGATATATAAACAATTATGTACAAATTATTGGATTTATAGAATCGACCTCAATATGAAATATTACATTTATGCAAATCTTACACACAAAAAACGTGCGCAAGAGCACAAACTGGATTTCCGGTTAACACGCGAATGGTAAATGTCCACCAAAGGCTGCGCCACCATTGCTTTCAGAAATTAAAAAAGCAAACGAAAAAAATGTTTTACTGCAAACGAGTAAAGTTACAAAATTTTGTTGTTAAAAGTAGGCTACTTAGTTTAAGCCCCAGCACGTAACTTAAGTAAGAATATACTATTGAAAAATCAAAATTGTCCATATAGACATCAATATAAATGTATAAACTCTCTAACAGAACACAAAAGGTCCGACGAATTCGTTCTTATAGACGAGATTTCCATGATATTGTTAAATTATAAACAGGTTCCGGTTTATCTTTGCGAATCCGGTTTATTCGCAAACTCAGCTACTCGAAATATTGGTCCTATCGGCAATATTTGATTATATAATGATAGAATAGGTGAAGCTGATAAATAATTGGCTCTTTAGATCGTTCTATTTATTAAAATGACCTTGTGGGATGACTTGAAATCGAAAAAATCCCATGGGAGTTTTGAAAATCCCATGGTATTTTTGAGCTCCCATGGGAGCTCCCATGGGATTTTTCTCCCATTATCTGGAAAATGGGAGAAAAAAATCATGGGATTTTTTTAGATTTTTTTATTTTGTCATATTTTGTGTTCTTTTGCATAAATGATATGTAAGGACACATAAAATCTTCATTTGCGCTCAAAATGGCATTTTATAAAAAATCCCATGGGATTTTTCAGCCATAAAAAAATGGGAGAAAACTCCCATGGTAAAAAACACCCATTTTAAAATGGTAGAAAATAACAACCAAAATATCAATAGAACTTATTTTAGATTTTACAAAATGTAAACATTAGAACTATTTTTCTAAGTAACAGAACAGTTTTGGACATCAAAATGTAGCTGAGCGACACGAATATTTTTGTGTTATATTTGATATCTAGATGAGTGAATTCGTGTGTAGCTTTATTTCAATGTAATATGTAGCTGAATAAATATTTTAAAAAATCATATTTCCAATGTTTGCTTATTTATATAGTGCCACGAATAATTTCTCCCATTTAAGTGTGAGATTTTACTCCCATTTTGAAATGGGATTTTTCTCCCATTTTGTAATGGGATTTTTCTCCAATTTTGAAATAGGATTTTTTTCCCATTTTCAAATGGGATTTTTCTCCCACTTAGAAATGGGATTTTTTTCTCCCATTTTGTCCTATGATGAATGGGATTTGTTTCTGGCATACAGGTATGCAATACGAAGACATATGTTCCGATTTTCTGCCGAACATAGGAAATCAGCTGTTTTTCAAAACAAAAAATGTGGTTGTCGAATTATCACGGAAAACAAACACAGAGCGACGGTGCAGCGAGATGGGAGAGGTTGCTCACAACAATGGCGCACTTAAAGGCTCGTAAGTTAATTAAAAGTGCACCTATAACATAATACTGGTGTATCTGTAAATTAATGCTTTGGACGTATAAATTTACGCGATGGACGTATAAATTTACCGGTACATCTTTAAAATACCGGTGCACCGGCATTTCAAATAGCGCTGCAATTTCACTTGTATACGTCCATCGTATATACATTGTATTTATACGACCGTCGCTAAAATTACTTACGCGCCTACATTTCGATTTTGGCTTTTTCGCTATTTATACCCATGTTAATGATAGTCAATCAAAATTTGCCTTACATTCGCCATTTTAAATTCTTGCAGTGTTGACAATTTGTTGAAAAAAAATGATGTGAATCTTTAATTGGTTTAAAAATGCTTACACTATTTATTTACTTCTAAAATATTAAATAAATATATGCTAACAATTTTAAAAGCACAACAATAAGAATAAAATAAAAAGTAACTGGTTTAATTTAAAACAATTGTTAGAAACAAGGGTTTTGAATGGTTGATCATTTTCATATTTCCGTTGCACTTGTAAACTAGCATGGCATCGGTAATTTATGCGCCGAGCGAATACAATTTATACGACGGACATATATTTTTGTAGGTCCACCGCTATTTTTGCATGTTCACCATCAATTTTCAAAAATGGTACACCGCTAATTTACAGGTGCACCAGTTAATTTATAAGTTGGACGCCTACATTTATATGAGCACCAACACTTGTTACCTTTTTAGCCTTTTCGTACGCCATACACAACCGCCCTCGGGCTTTCACGCCCCGGCCCGCTCAGCCGTGAATTATTCTCAAAAGACTGACACGTGCATGTAAATGTTGTCCGTAGTGTTGTTTTTTGTATAGGTCCATGATATAGTGTTATACATTAATCTAGAAAAATGAAATCTGACTCTACCTATCATCACTTTTATATGCCAATATACACACATTTTAATTAAATATCAAGTAATACTTGTTTATGCATGAAATGATTGAAAGTTGGAAGGCGAAAACAATATGTACTAAAACACTAAGCAACATGAAGTTCGTCAAATGAACGTTTACCATTTGTGATGTGTAATTCACAGAATGCTGCGGACTAGAATTTTATGCAGTTTACGTAAATTTAAATCGATTAACCATGCACAGTATCTTAGAAAAAATTACTTTTTCCGATCCGCCAATGTCATCTTAGCCGAACCCAACCAAAGATAGTGAAGTTTTTTAATGTTCCCGTTAGGAGGTGAAATATTTTCACTTACAATTACACTACGTAAAACACTTCGAAATTAATTTCGAAATAGGCCCGAATTCGGACAGTTCAATGGCGCGAACATGTCAATAAAAGCTGCGAAGATTTCTCCATTATTTTGATCTTTGAATGTTTGAGCCAGTGACCACTATCTTAGCCTATTCCATGTACACTGTATCTGTAAACAGTTAATGGGCCGTTAGTTTCTTATGCTGAAGGCTTTTCGGAGGCGAATCTTTGAGTTTAACTGCAACTTAATACCAAAGAGATTCATAGGGTAGACCTCTCGCAATGCACACGGATATTAAACTGCGTCACTTTGTGGTAAACCCAATAGTTAGGATTTTAGGGATTGCCTTTTACATGCCAATCACTACAACAATGTCACATGTCATTGAATTTTCTAACTATACTAGACAGGCACGTGTAAGAAATATATTTACACACTAGATGTTATTAATTATGTTTTTACTTGATCAAGGCAAATATTTTTATGACAGAACAAATTGTCAGCAAAAACCTTTCTAAAGAAAACTGGCGATTTCGCTAAACGAAAGTATATTTCCATTTTACCCTAAGCTACAGTCGTATTCCAACGGATTTGACGTAAAAATTACTTTTATTTCACATAACATTTCACACTTACAATGCCGGTACAGTTTTTTATGTATGTGAATGTATTGGAAACAAGAAAAGTATAACACACACGTGTTATATGTGGACGACATTCATGCTAATGATATAATGTCCTTGAGCCAAGTTGTGGTTGGATCCATTTGATTGTAGATATGAAGTGAATAGTTGTTTGACCTATGATATGAAATAGACATCAAGTATAAGTAGTTATAATTATAAGTAGTAAATTTTATTGAATATCACATATGACTGGCAATGATGTGATTATGATATCTTCAAGAATATCAGCATGGATGAAAGATCCCTGGCTAGAGGGAAGTGGATATTGTCCACATAAGTTAAGCAATGTAGTAAAAACATTTAGTTAGACTAGATATCACAAAACATAGACATGAGAACTTCTGACGTACATGTAAATAGGTGTTGCAATTAAATGATACAAAGTAAAAAGGTGTTTTATGCAATCCACATTAGTGGTAAGAAATCTTTGATCACAATGAAATTGTTAAAGGTTAACGAGAACCTTTCAATAGGAAGGATTCACAGCTTTGTCATCAATTTGTGTTATCAGTACCACATGATACACATTTCTAGGAAGGTGGTACAATACAGTGTAAACAATGGTTCCTTGTGATAAGATATTTGCTGTAAATTTAACAGAAAATTCTGAACCTTGAGTTAAGTTTCGCTCATCTGACATAACCTGAGCATTGAAATGTTTAACTAAAACTTAGATAACAGTGTCAAGGTTTATATTTGTCAGGGAAAAGCCAAGCATTAATTGAAAAGATTCATAGAAAATAGTATTTTCATATCAAGCAGTTAAAGCATGCATTATATAATCTTGAGCTGGAGGTGGTCAGAAACAGGTGCAGTTTCAGTATCTTTATGGTGTATCATGGCTAATCTTGTCTGTATATTTATGTAAAGATATTGTAAAATTAATATGGCTAATTATGTATGTAGGTATTCTTACCAGTAATTATGTTAATGTACTTAAGGACATTAAAAAGGATGGTGGGGATAATTGCATTTTGACAAGGAAAATATACATATTATCAACATTTTTCACAGTTTCATAATACCGAATGCATTGCAGTAATTTAGATACCAAAATTATGAAAATTTATTAATAATAAAAAAGTTATTGCGTAATAAAAACTGTACCCCGAAAATAAAAAGAAAACACTTTTTGCTAAATGTGACAATTAATTGCTTCAATCTGTTTCCTGTTGTTCATTGTCATTAAGTATATTTTATCAAATGTAGAAATTAAATGTATTATTTTTGTTGTTGTTGTAATTGTTTTTTAGATGCAAGGTAGGTATTGAAGCTGGGGACGAGAAGGACATTATTATTAATTGATTAGGGACAAATGGTTCCAAATTTATTGTACCATAATTCAAAAGAGAAAAGTTATATAGGTGCCTCAAAATTACTATTGGTTTAAACAGTATTTATTTCAAATAATACATATACATCGATGTATAACAGAACAAGACAATACATATATATTTGAGAGGATGAGAAAACAAGCTATCAGATGATAGCTTATATTAATTCTTCTCCCCGAAAATTACTATTCTGCCATGCAAAAAATGTCTACAGCTGAAAGATTGACTTAATTTTCTATACCTAAACCGGAATATAAGAGGCTCGAATAGGGTCTGGCTTTCCTTCTGTAGGTCCTTTCCTCCAACAAAATATCAACTGAATTTGCATGTACACTTTTAATTTTTTTTTGCTCTGTCAATAATGAAATACAGCCGACCACATGCACTTATCCACTTTTTGAACTTATGTTCATTTGTGGGTATAAAGATTTTGGTTTCAGATCATGCCTCAACACAAGCTAATTTTTAGTAAACTGAATGCAAGTCATACAAAAATTTGTACAGCTAACAAGGTTGCTTAGGTCAATAATCTTATCAGTGAATCTATTTTTAGCATATTGGCTACTATACAATATTTACATGCAAAGGGAGACAAATCAAACATAACCTACTGAAAGGGGAGAGCAGTCAAACATAACTTATGGAAAGGGATGTTCAAAAAGTTCTTCTACCTCGTCAAATTCACTCAACAATTTCACTTCAAAAACTAAGGTTTCTACCCATAAAAACGTTTATAACATTACATTTCATTTCTAAAACAATAACTTTGAAAACTAAGTAACAAAAAACACGTATTTACCAAAACAACATCTTTCCTGAACTTTTTAGTAACTTTTTTAGTAACCCTCTTTTCTCTCTTGGGTCAAACTAGTTGTACATATTAAACATCCTCTATTAATAGTTAATAATAAACATAATACATGACCCATAATTCGTCCAGAAAAATAAAACTACCTTATTCTCGATTTCGAAATTACCTCTTTATCCCGTTTTACGGTACCGATCGTACTTCGGTCAGAGTGGTTGCCGATAATGGCGGTGTAGAGTGTATTGAGAAAACCGTGTTATACAACGGTAAATGTTGAAATTAGCGAAAACTTTTAAATGATTTCATTTCCTTTAGCAATATATTGTAACTAGTCATACAGATTATCTAATGCTGGGACTTGAATGTAAAATTTTCTCGTCCTATATCAACCTTTACGGACAAAGCTAACGCAGCTATCCTAATCCTTGACCGAGAAAACTGATAAAGTAACATAAAACGAAATTATTTTTGGTGTCAATCAATATATTTCAACATATGCAATAACTTTCTACTGATAATTTTGATGAATTCAATAAACATTTTAAAATACGATTAATTTTACGCATAGCTGCTATGTTGTCATACATACGCGTACCCCCCCCCCCCCCTCCCCCTCACCGATTGTACAGAAATATCGACTTCCGTTGTTTAGACTCTAATTTCGAAATGGTCAATATAACACAATATAAATATTTTGCTTTAACTCTACATGATATCTGTTTTCATTTAACGAGTTTACGTGCACGTCGGCTGGGCGGTTGGCTGTATTGTTTATTCACTTCTTACCGATGCATTAGCGTGCACCTCTTTTATAGTATTTTATTATATTGCTGTACACTAATAACAATGTGAATTTATTCATTTGACAAGAATCCGTCGTTCAAACAACAATGCGTTTATATTTAGAGGAAAAAATGTCAACTAGAATGTTTTTTTCGGTTTGTATTAAAAAGTGTACATCTCAAAAGATAATGTTCGGCATTTTAAGTTCATTTCCGTTCTGGAGAAAGGTGGATAATCACGCTAGTGATGCATCGACCGTGTCCTGCTAAGAGTGACATACCCGCTATGCGTAATTCAAAATTATCACAGGCGGATATCATTAAACTTTATTAGTGTGTCAAATGTGAGTAATAATGTCATATCTGCACAAATTACAATATTTTATAAAAAATTATCTTTAATCACTTCACTATCGTATTAAATTTCACTTAACTACTATCGTATTAAAATTCCAAGAACGAAATATGAATTTTCCATTATTCAAAATTGATTACGGGTAAGTTGGAACCACGACCGCCAGTTTCAAAATTAACATGACTGCCAACCGTTTAGACCACTCGTCTAATCGGGTTGATATCAAGATTTGTAGTTAATGAGTATATATCAATGGTCTTAAACCAGGTGGAATAGGCCTTTCCCATAACTAGGTTGTCGTTCGTGGTAAATTATTGATTACATCCCTTTAATACTGGTAACTCACTTCCGGGTACGCTCAAAACAAAATGGACGTTAAAGAGATCGACGATGCCTGTAAACATATACGCTGAAATCATATCAGATGTATGGAAAGCAACATTTGAATTATCATATATTATATAATGATAACTAAGAAATAAAATCGTCATAACTAAGAAAATGCACTTATAATGGCGCTTTCGGTTATAATTCTAGCGTTCCGTATCTTCCGGCAGCCCGCTTCTAGATATTCGCTCGATCAGTATATGACCTAAAAATATGAACACAATATAAACTCAAGTTTAAGGTACTTGACTCTATGAATAGATGATTACTTGAATTATAGCAAAATATTACAGATTAACGCTAGAGTTAATATATAAATTTGGCGCTTTCGGTATGTGAAATATAACGTTAAATATTATTATTAAGCACGCATATAAACTATCTTATTGTCAAATTCAAATTATTTTTTATTAAATCATTTACATTTGAAAAATCTTGCATTATAAAAATGAATTTTCATTAACATACTTGCAATCATAACGTTGCTTTCGGTAACTTTCGACGATTCACTTTATGATATTCGCTAGCTTTTGGTACCTTTTTAAGTTGTTATGAATATATTATTGAATGACAATAATATATTCGAAATTTAAGATGTATAATTATAATTATATGTAAATGAAATTTATTTGGCGATTTCGGTACCGTATGTGACATGCAAAGTTAAATATAAGTGCTACCAATCTGAAATATGGTAGTTAATACAAGTTAATCTTCTGTTAATTTTATCAAAACGTACTTTTATTTAAATTCACATATTTATTGTGTATCAAACTTCTTCAGTTTATTGTCATATTCAGTTTTATGATTAATTTCATTATCGACCATCTTTATAATTCTTTGTTAGCGGGTTAAAAATTTTACTACCGAATATGTAGATATCCCTTATAGTTGCCTTGGTAATGATTGCTCGATGCAGATAAATTATCAGATTTGTATCGATTTTACATGTACATTATGACAAGCAATCTTTTACATAAGGAAACAACTAAATTTTAAGCAAGAGGGAAGGAATACCGCTCTCATTAAGGATTACCTTAACTGCATTTCAAAAGTAATGTTTTATTGTTGATATCCGACGGATTTAACCCTGTTAAATAAGTACGCACATGTACGGTCTTTTTGCCAATTTCAAATAAAATCTGAAATCTTGTACTAAATAATCAGTATTTAAACGAACATTTATTTTTCTTTCTTTTTATTTGCGGTAAAATCATACTTAAACTCTAATTGTAATCTTGTCTCCTTTATTATCGGACGTACCCGGAAGTGGAAAGTAATTTCTCGGTCATGAACACTTCGTCAAACGGAAAGTTATTTTAAAGAGAAACTACCTAGTTATGGGAAAGTATATATCGACATTATACATATATATGTAATATTAAAATTAGAAATAAGAGAATCGTTAGTTGCTTTAAAGAGAAGGAATAATTGTGAATATTCCTCTGGAGTCCTCCCGCTTTAAGTCACGTGGTGTATAACTGTATGGCATTTATATGTCGTGCGTAAGCAGACTATCGAAATCATAACAGCCACCATATACCTTGGTGAGGCCATTTGACATTGATAATGTAAAGAACTGTTAATAGTCGGTTTGGACAGTATTTGAAGTTAGAATGTTGTTCTTTTTACGGATATCCACTGCTCTCTAGCTGTCCGCTTTGACTGTCTTTTCAGGAGACGCGCTAATTAATGGTCCGTGCCGCAACCACTGATTTCATCAGCGCTTACGGTGACAAATTAATTATGGCAGATTCTGCGGCAGAAGTAAACTCGGACCAAGTAAATAACTTGGTGCTGATAATCACACGTGTCGGGTAGTGTACAGTATCCGAATAAACAATTAATTATTAAAAGAAATTGTCAAATGATGAAGTATGGGAACGGTCAAAATAACTTTTGTTTTGTGTTATTTTCTCCCGAAAAAAAAAACAACACCTTTACCATACTTGCTGCAACACCATGCAGAAAGTCGAGTTTTTTTTCTTTGTTTCTTCCTCAAAGACCCGCGACCGCCAGCCCCAAGCTCTACGTTTTTCATTCAAAAAGCTGAAAGTGGGATTTGTGTATTCTTTTTTAAAAATGAATCGATTTTGATTAAAAATAGACCAGATAAACATCTATTCGCTGTCTACGGAAGAATACTAAAAAACCCTGCCCCATATGTCTCAAAAAAGTTAGAATTGTAAAAATTATCTTACATCTATCACATCTACAACAATTTCCCACGATGCGGATAATTAAATTCTTAAATTGTCATCTATTATATGTTACAATTACAATTAAACAATACAAAATACGAAAAATTCACAACACCAATCCGCATTATGTGCGCTAGAGTCTGGTTCCCATCGTACTGCTAACATTTTCGATAACGTTGTGGTAGGATCAGGATATCAAGACTATATATGCGCTCAAACCAAGTAAAACACTAGACGGGTCCCAGATTTTATCACATGTATCAGTCCACTGAATTTTATCACTTGTACCCGTCCACAGACGTATGCGAAATGGACGAGTTTACTTTGAAAATAGGATGCCATTTCTTTTAATCGACTCGTCCATTTCCTGCTGTCCATTGCCGCAGGCTAACGGCGTGTCACCTGCTGGTGTCGTACATAAATATACAGGCTGTGGTGTACTGATCGTAGGCAGATTAAGCTTCAGGTTTTTTTATTAGATGTTTATATTGTCACATTTTCAATATTTGCTGCTATTAAAAATTAAATTTCGAGGTTTTAAGCATAAAACATATTTCAGAGCGAATGAATGAGAGTATGAACGATTTCAGACATCACTACACTTTAAGAATCACCGAATTTACGCTTATAACATACCACCAAACGTGTGCCCCCATAATCGGTGTCCGTGCCCCCAGTGCTCCCCTCCCCACGCAAGATTCGCCCCTGGTTAAGTGTCAAAATCAAGTTGCCTTATAAGTGCTGCCCTGACATCATCATCATCACCATAATCACTATCATCATCGTCTTAATCATTATCATTTTGTGTTCATCAAATTAACGGGTTACTGATTTTTTTAATATTCGGAAATGGATCAAAGTATCAACCCTTCTGATAATTGTTCAGTATTACATGAGACAAGTATTGACAATTAAACAATTCCGGATTGCTAAAACGTTTACGTCCTTTAATAAATATTTGTTTCTTCAACTGATTTAGATAGCCCCATAACATATAATTACAAAAAACTTTTATCTCTTTACCACATGGGATATATTTGTTAACCCATAGACAAACAATGTAGATCCAGATCAGCCGGTATATATCTGGTTATTTATAATCAAATAGCACTGGGTAGATACATGACAGCATGGATGTGCCAACCAATCTGGATCTATACCGGTCATCTATACCATACAAGTCGTATATATGAAGTGAAGGGTTATAAGGGTGACGCTAAAAATGAAAAAATGCAAGATTTTATAGTAAAACAGACTTAACGATAGGTACTTTTCGTAATTTTACAAGAAATTATTAGCGCTTATACCTCTGATAAAATTCATGTTAGGTATTAAAATTTTAAATTCTAAAATTTATTTGCTTTTTTGTTTATATAGAAACATTTGAATTACTACTTGAAACTAAAATCTATCCCTACATTAATGATTATCTTTGTCTTCGGCTGACAGATAATATAAATTCGTTTACAACAGTTACTACATTTTAGAAAATTTGCAATGGAAGTAAAAGTCAGAATTTAGCATCTGGTCTCTCAAATAATCGAGTTTAAAGAACATGCCGTGTGATGCAAGAGCATGCTCGTTTTCTTTGGGATATAAGATTATACTTCTAAATGAACTGATCACGTCGATAAGAATACCTGGCGGGGCGTAACCAGTCATAGTCACGAGACAGTAAGCATCCGGTACCTTTGAGACTCGGTGACAATATTTATCAAATTGCCCCTTTTTAAAAGATTCAGCGATCGGAAAAAAAGAAATTGAATAAAGGAATGATGCTAAAAAGAAGTCTGAAATATTTTGTATTCATTGATCGATGAATAATATAACGCCGCCAATACAGTTCTTTTGCTGTGGGAGAAGCGCCAGACGCGTAATCAAAGTAAATGTATATCATCATCTGCTCGCAACACTTGTGTTGTTGTTGTTGCTGCTGCTGTGTTTAGTTATTAAATAATGATATAAATTGTGTCATACTCATAAGTATACGCATGCCTATATACTGAAACCATTAATGACACAAACATTTCAATTAGTGCGATTAATTAGGATGATACCTATAAATTACTTCTTAACAACAACATCATCAACATTATCAACAACAACAACAGCAACAACCCTTATTTTTCAAGATAACAAAGAAAAATAGACAGGTAATAATATAATAGCGAGTTCTACTGTTAAGTAAATAGTAAAATGGGAACTTGTTTTTTCCAACACAGCATACACAAATTAAAAAAGGGTTAACTGCTTATGAAGAAGAAATATAAATACACATAAATAAAATAATATTAACCTGTTTAAAAGACAATTTAAAGAGGTCACTAACAATGAGGTAAAAGTCAGAGATTATTTTGGATATTATTACTTTGTTAAAGTCTTGCTCGAATTCATAATGCGGTTATCGTGATTAAACGCGATTTCAAAAGTTTCATTTTAGTTTAACTAATGAAATGCTGGCATTTCAATTCATATCGCACTTGGAATTATAAAGCATGTAAATGATAGATCTTGCTCGTTTTCGCGCATCTCACTATGTCCAATAACTTAAGTTTGCCCAACGGAGCGTAACAGATCAAGAAGTAACAGCACAAAAAGCATCCGTTATCTTGACGCCTCAGGGCGATTATGGAAGGGCAATATTCTTTCACTGAAATGCAGTTTAGTTAAATTTTAGTTTGGCTTAATTTATAGACCGCTCCGGCACTTTCTGTTTCTCGCGAGAAATAACTAATTTTTGTTGCCAAATTTCGTTTAACATAAATTACAAATTTATGCAGAAATAACAATAACTTTAAAACAGTTACAGTACTGTTGTAAGAAGGGCATCTATTTGCCAATCAGCGAAACGATATGAATCAAATTCATTGTCAAAGTACTACAACATCTGCGGGTTTATTTATGGTTTTGTTGTTGTTGTTGTTTTGTTAAGTCATCACAGCTTGTTGATCATGAATCGCACAATACCTATAAAATAATCGTATGACAATATAATGGTATATTCTGAAAATTAAAGAATGTCACAATAACATCTTAATAGCGCGAATGATAAAGAGTTATATCGCAATAACATTCTATTTCCTTTTCTGTACATGTAAGTAAGCGTTTATAATACAGTGTTATTTTATAATGTATTTTTAAGTGCCGTGTTACATTTGAAATTGAGAAATAACATGACATGAATGATTAAACACAAAGTTATGTCCTATTATATTTCCGTTAAGTTTGTTATAATTTAATGTTAATTATCACTTGAAATCATGCACAGATGAACATTTCTGAAATTCTCGTGGCAAAATATGCGATGCCATGAATAAAATATTGCGCCTTTCTGACGTTAGCGAAAAATAATCAAACCGTGTTTCCATTTTCAATTGCCAGAATCATAACAAATGTGAATCCTTAAATTAAGTTTGGAATAAATATTATTCATTAAAAGCGCGGAACTAACTTAGCAGCGGAAAGACAGTTTTTGCATCAGGTGCATAATTGAAGCATATCATCCTCTGCGGGTAAAATATTTGTTATTGATGATGATAATGACGATGATGATGGTGATGATGATGTTGTTAGTTATTAGTAACTGTAATTTCCTTAACACGAATAAATTTTTAACGAAGTCATACTATTTTCAAATAATGATACTCTATGATAAAACAGGAAAATACCATGAACACAATATAGCCCATTGCAATCACTTATTAATACTGACTTAATTTATATACAATATTGTGAAAATTGAATTTAGTAGCAAGAAACATCAGAAAATATAGTTGCCTTTCTACAAAAACATTTCGATCATGAAATAAAACGATAAAAGACAATATCAATGTTTAAACTGATATTATCGGTTAATTTCCACCAAAGATTTTGGAACCGGTAGCCGTCGCTGAAAACGGATGTCTTAAGATAAGGTTACGTAACATTGCGTGACCAGTCATAAACGCCCCTTCCGTTGAAAAATCATCAAGCGTGCTTCCCATAAATCTCGCAAGATCTCTCATCCGCAAGATTTGACTCTTCGGTGAAAATAAAACTGATATTCTTAAAAAAGGTTGCCTAAAATGTTGTAACCGATTGTAAAAGTCCATGTTTAGCGCCAACCATGCAGTTAAAACAGCATCTGGCATGGTAAATCTCGTAAGAACTCTCCTTTTTCGGAACTGCGAGATTTATTAATACTAGACTTTAAAACTGATGTTAATGTTACGATATGTTGCGTAACCCGTCATAAAATTCGTTTATGTACCACATCATATATTAAATTACTTAGAAGTAATATTAACATTTTGAATAAACTAAGAATTTCCTCTTATTTGTTAATTCGTGACATGTATGTTTTAAGAAAGGATCACGTTAGACACCAATATATGATCGTAGATAATTGTTAGACTATATACTAACTTTAAAGACGACAATCAAACACGACAACAACAACATTAACAACATTCAATAATTTAGAACAATTAAAAATTATCAACAAAAAACCCACACGAATCTTACATAGCACATGCTTTTGGCTAATATACAGGGAAACAGAATTTTACAAAATAGTTTTTGCGCAAATCTAGTATATATAATAAGATAGATATAGGTTCCCCTAAATAAGTAATTGAAGTAAATATTGGCAATTTATTATTAATTAAAGAAATATTAACTAATTAAGCTTCCTTTATCATCATACGCCCCCCCCCCCCCCCACACACACACACATACAAGAAAGCGCTAGAATGTGTTTTCTTCTTTTTAAAAGACATGAGCTTGTAAAACAATCAAATATATGGTGAAACAGGAAAATACCCTGTCAACACATTATAGCCCGAATCACTTTTTAAAACTGATTTTTGTGTATTTATAATATTGTGAAAAAAATATTTAATAGCAAGAAACTTCAGATTCTATATTTGACAGTCTATAAAACATTCCGATCATTAATTTAAATGATAAAAGACAATATCTAAGTGTGAAATGACATTATCAGTTTATTTCCATAAAAGATTTTGGAAACGGCGAGATTTATTAATAGATGGAGCTGAAAGCGGATGTCCTTAGATACGGTAACGTATCGCGGCGTGACCAGTCATAAAACTACCTTCAGTTGAAAGAACAGCAAGCGTGCTTTACATATCTCTCGCATAATCTCTTATCCAAGAGACTTCAAGATTCTATGAAAATAAAACCGATATGTATTAAGGTTGCGTAACATTTTGTTAAGCGCCAAACATGCAGTTAAAACAGCATCAAGCGTGGTGAATCTCGCAAGTTCTCGCCTCTTTTCGGAACAGCGAGAGAAATAATACTGGCCTTTGAAACTAATGTCGATATTGTGTTATATTGAGTAACCCGTCATAAAATTCACCGACATGGGGCGAAATATGCATCTTATATTTTCAGTTAACACACTGGGATGTACAAATGTATTTCAATGTAATTTTATCCGGAATCTTAGGAAGATCATCATCATCATCATCATCATCATCATCATCATCATCATCATCATCATCATCATCATCATCATCATCATCATCATCATCATCACAGTCATAGTGTACAGCAGAAACAAGACAATAAAACAACAACATCATCATCATCATCGTCGTCGTCATTATCATTGACATAATTAGACAAAATCCGGACAAAATCTCCGGATTATTAAAGAAAAAGTTTTGGCAGGCCTGCAACAATGAAAACATAATATACAAGATTTTTATTAAAACGCAAACCGAACAGAACCGATGTATATTAACGTCATGTACTGTCGTATTCGTAAAACAAAGTAAAAATGTATATACAAAATATTAGTTCAACAGTGATTAAGTATGATAGCGCCAGAGCCCCTCAGTCGCTTTAAAAAATAGAGTAACAAAACAAAATCCCAAAAATCTGATGCTTACAAATTACTGAAGTAACGTTAAGGTATTTCATAGCCCCACTAGTACAGTTGCACTAATGATGAGCTGTGAAAATTAAATTATCATTTTTTCAACAATTTCCAAACAAACTGTTATTATATTGTTACAAACAGATGAATATTGATAATAACAGGGGACAATTGTTGAAAAAAAAGAATTTTGTTAGAAAAGTAATAAAATGTGGTACCTGCTATGTTGTCTAATCCGGGTGTCAAAATAAAGCACTTTCCGCTCAAATATATAAAAAATAATTAATTGCAATATCCAGTTTAATGTTCCATCTAGGGTCACCCAGTGTTACTTTTTCAAAATAACTTGAAAATATTGCTCTTATAAATCAAAATCCAAACACATCATTCTTTGTCCCATGAGGTCACTCACCCATGCAAAAAAGCATGCAAATCATGCCCACTTGAGTTTACCTGTAGGACAGTTTAATCTCTACATGTATAACAATGTAAATCTTGTGTAATGGTATTTGTGCAGTGTTTTGAAATTCATAATAGTCAATGTTTAAAAAGTTATTTTGAAAAAGTAACACTGGGTGACCCTAGATGGAACATTGAACTGGATATTGTAATTAATTGTTTTGGATTTATTTGAGTGGAAAATGCTTTATTTTGACACCCAGATTAGACAACATAGCAGGTACTACATTTTATTACTTTTCTAACAAAATTCATTTTTTCAACAATTGTCTTCTGTTATTATCAATATTCATCTGTTTGTAACAATATAATAACAGTTTGTTTGGAAATTGTTGAAAAAATGACAATTTAATTTTCACAGCTCATCATTAGTGCAACTGTACTAGTGGGGCTATGAAATACCTTAAGGTAATTTAAAAAAGCAGTTTAAAATTTAACATATACGTATTATGTCCGTCCTTAAAACATCCGTTTTTATGCCTGTTGTTGAATTTAATTGTTAAAATTCCATGCTCGTCTTGTTGTTGTTGCTGCTGCTGTGGTTGTTGTTGTTACAGAATGTGCCTTTCAGATTCTTACGCAACTTTATTTTTTTTAAATTTGAGTTATAATCGGATAAAACATATTTGTCAATGCGCTGCCTTTAACTGTCAATTTGTTCACTTCTGATACTATTTAAAACCTATCCAAGCTTCAAAAACAAAAATATTAGTATGATGAGTGAACAAACTCTTCTATTTACGTTACAAAAAATATTTAATACTCTAAAATGTTATACATACGTTTTTCTTTCTTTAGGTTAATTTCTTTTTAACATTTAATTTTATTAAAAAAATAATTTAATTTTGTTTTAAACTTAATGTTTTAAACCTATGGCTATTATTTTGTAATTCGGTTCGGAGTTGCCAAAATTCAATAAAAAAAATGTCTCGGGTTAAA
Source organism: Corbicula japonica (assembly GCA_038501625.1). NCBI lineage: Eukaryota > Metazoa > Mollusca > Bivalvia > Venerida > Cyrenidae > Corbicula > Corbicula japonica. The sequence continues at coordinate 409,114 of JAZAYU010000281.1, forward strand.
GCAATATTGTGACAATATCATATTTTACTACTTACTGAGTGTACAATTGATCTTCAGAAGGACCGTTATCACACACCCCGCTGATAAGATCTGTGCCTTGCTAATTGGATTATGTAACGTGGTCATATAACACGAGGTCTTTTAACTAGGATTCGTACATGTCGCCAGCCACTGATTCAATTAGCGCAACTGGGAACAATTTTTGCGGGACACGCGCGATGATGATAATAGCCTTATATCAACGAAACATCATTACATTGATGAAAACATAAATATCAGTATTATAAAGTCAGACTGGTTTTCTTGCGTGATTATTAAATCAAATCATATGAAGTGAAAATGTTCAGCAAAATATGGCTAACTAAATTATTTTCAGGTCGGCAGAATGATAAATATTTTAAGCTTAAAGCTTCATCGGAAAACAATAAGTTGAGCGTTATCTTGAGTTGTTCATGTTGTTGTTATTGTTGTTTGTTATTTTGGATTTTGTAGATGGAGACATTTCTTCGGAAAGCTAAATAAATCGTTATCTAGTAGTAGATTCGTTGTTGTTGTTATTAGTATTGTTGTTGTTGTTGTTGTTGTTGATGATGATGATGATGATGATGATGATGATGATGATGATGATGATGATGATGATGATGATGATGATGATGATGATGATGATGATGATGATGATGATGATCTATCGGTCATAAAAAACATTTTGGTATAAATAAACTTTTAAAAATGATTTTTTCTTGTTTTAAAAATACGTAATCTTTTAAAACTAATAACAAATGTGATCTATTTGCTTTCCCCTTGTCCATTTATTTCGTTTTGTAGAGCATGAAAAAAAAGGTTAGTCATACGAATAAATTGCATTTTGTGTAGCATGTGCGTTTAATACGCTTGTCATTTTAGACACGTGTTATATTCATGAGAAACAAAGAGTAAAACATTTTAAAACATCATGAATATAAAACTAGTCATAAGCTTTGAAATCGGGGTAGATTTTTCTGAAATATTTAGACTGTATATATCTTTGGTTCCTAAAACAGTATATTGAAGCAGCTGATAATGAATTTCGTAATAAGACGACGCTCCTTTCTAAGTGAGTTTATTGATACCCTCGACAACCATTTCTTTCAGTAATCTCCGACAACAGCAGACCAAACTGTACGCAATCACCGACAGCAGCAGAAGAGAGCGTGTTCAGCAGACCAGCACATTATTAAGTGAAAGGACACTGCCGCGGCTGTTACTAGCGGTGCCGCATTTTTTCGTTCAAAAGTGTTGACGAAAAAACAGGTATAAGACCTGTAAATAGACTTTCCTATATACACGATATTAACATAGCGTGTTTCAAAAGGCTGGGAATCATATCTGGTACCATTTGATTTAGGGCTAACTTATATGCTTTTGAAGCTAAGTGTTAATACTGTCCATTTCCAGCAAACAATGTAGGGGTCATGTATCGATTAACAGAGATCTTACACATTGGTCTGAGTTTTTAACTTCTGTGTGAACTTCAAAACTGTTTTACATATGCCATCTTTAAACCAGGGCCTTTTTTCATATACTGGATTTTAAAACATAAATTTGCTATCAGTTTGTCAGTAAAAGCATGTCATTTACTAAACAGGCTCCTTTCTGGTCATACTAGCCATTTAATGCCCCCAAAATACAAAAATGGGACTATATAGTTTCAGCGATTTTCAGACTAGCCCGAGTATATAAATTAGAAATGATACTAGGAAAATTAAAATATCAATTTAAAATTAGCAGTTCAGTATATAGTTTATTGATGTTTGTTTTCTGCGGTTATGTTGCAATGAAAATGATGACCATCGTTTTTAATACAATTTTGTTGAATGATGCGTTCACTTACACGTTTCACAATAATACATGGTGACCAATCATAAAAATGTATTAAAAGATAATATTCCCATTAGATAAAAACCACACGTTTACCTTTAAATCGATCAGCAAGTAAAAGTTTGAAATAATAATAATATTTTTAATAAAAACTTTTATTACGGAAAACGCACCGCATGGTCTTCACTGAACAACAACATGACGCGGAATGTAAACAAATATTCCGAGCGTGACCGTCATAATATTTCCATATGTTCTTACCTGAAAATGTAGATTTACTGCTTAAAACAATATTTTCCTCAGCATATATTCAATATCTGTGTAAATTAAATTCACATATGGAATTTGTTTTGACATGTTTATTGTAAGCGCCGTTTATTTTCAGAGCGCATGTTTTTGTTCTTTTCTACACGGGATGAATATATACTAGCCCAAATTTCTAAACCGCCACCTAATATAAGTGGATTTTTCTAAGTCGTCTTGTAAGCTATTCTAAAGAAAATTGGGATGAAGAATAATGAATATAAGTCACATACACATCAGTTTAATTATTTTATTAAAACATAATGATGCGTGTGTGTCTTATATTTTTTATTCTACATCCCAATTTTCTTAAAGATAAACTGACACATGAATACTAACTTTTGTAAATTTTGAACTAAATTTACTCAATATGTTATTCTGAATATAAAGAAAATCTTTTTACGATCAAATGATACAATTAACACGAGCATTGATTGAATTAATTTAGTAAAATTCTTGTGCGCATTTCACGGTACGAAAAATCTAAGGGGAACAACTTGTGTTTACCGATGACGTCATTGGATCGCAGTTCGCTATGATGGGTATCTGTCGCGTGTATTATAACATCAATATATGTGACAATAACGTTATCCTGTGTCCGTAACTTTGCATTTCCACATAATTTTTGCAAACACTAATATCAACTCTGATGCTGCTGTATTTTTTGATCGGCGTTCGAAACTTTTTAATAGCGTCTTTGTACAAGCACGTTAAGATTTATAGGCTAATAGTATTAACGGGGGACATAATACTGATTCGCATTATATTTGCACGAGTTGTGCATGTCCAATATAATGCCACATGTTTAGATACTTTTAGTGGTTCGGTTCCAATTTTTCCAAAACACAAGTAGTCCGATTATGACGGTTCAATATCTGTAAATCACAGCTACGGAAACCATATATCCCATGTAGCCATTTCGGCGGATAATAGGTACAAACATTTTATATTGGGCATGCAATAAAATGTAGATGTACGATCAAATTATATTCAACTTACAGTTTCATTCACCGTTTATGCATGCTGATCATGCGAAAATTCACTAAAACCATTCCGTCGATATATCCTTGCGGGGATGGTTCTTAGTTAATGCGTTCGCTAAAAAAGTTGTTTTGTGGTTGAGTAATAAAAATAATATACTTTTTTCATTCTGTTAAGTTAATACATCGGTCTTTACTTATTATACAGCGATCTGCATAGAATATTTAGAATACATTAAAAACCGAAGATATGCCTATTAAATATTGGGTAACCCTGTCACTTCCCCTTTTGTATCCGCCTATGGCTATACAGACTAGAATATTAATAATTATGCGCTTAGCAAATAGGCGATTTATACCCGAATATCAAAATTTGTTGCTATCCTAAATCTGGTTTTAAATGACAACGATACAGAACTTGAACAAAACTCTTTATTGTTTTAGTAAAAAAGGGGTATTAAGAATACGCATTTCAGAAATACTCGTTAATCCTTCGCGCACAGCCACAAAGTAGAGATGTACAGAAAGCATATTGTATAAATTTGCTCTAATCAACACAAATAATGTTAATTGATTATCCATAAAAGCGCAAGGTACTTGTCCCTGTTCTGTTTTACTGGTTCGGTGACACGCGTGTGATCTATGCCGCTAACTATCTGGGGCCTCTGCCGGCCACGCTTTAGTATTACATGATATTATACAGGCCCCAGTCCCCAAATCACTGATTAAATCAGTGCATCCGGTGATCAAACGACTTGTGATATATGCCGCGCACTCTACAGCCGCGGGAAGCAGGAAGTATTCAGACACGTGTCATGTATATCAATTTTATGAAAGTATGTGAAGTTTTGTATTCCAATATTATCGCAAGATTTTATTTATAATTATATTAAATTAAGTGACATGAATTAGATAGCCGTATGAATTTTTAACGAAATAATTGGTACTGATTGTAGCTTCTTGATCCCACTCCAGAAAATAAGAAGATTAAACTCAATAGTAAATACTGCAATGCCAGTCTGTTTTTTTAGTTGGGTATTTGCAAAATCCCGTAGAAATTCATAGAAGATGTGTAAACCAATATTACTGTACACATATCCTGAAATATTTTACACACGAATAAGCCTTCACGTCATACTCACCGATGGTATTTAATATATTTATTATATTTAAGTCTCAAGCTATTGTTGTTACCAAATTATAAAATAATTGATTTAAGTAATGTTAAAAATCTTCTCGGTTCTCTTTTGTCGTTAGTACAGGTCTTGCTGTGGCAAAACTTACTTACGTTTTGGCGACGTATTTACATTTCTCATGTATCTAAAGGAATTTAGTATACAACGCGTCGGATTGAAAACATTTACGAAAACTAATTGGCATTTATTTTTATTATTAATTGGATTTAAAACAAAACAATGCCGATATTAATCGTGTTTGCAGATATACCTTTACCGGAACAAAAGGTCTTAGCGTACAGCCCTTTCCTTTTTCATATTTCAACCGAAAATTTCTGTATTCTCTTGCGAGTATCTAAAGAAGCTAATATCGTTTTAGTTTGATAATTTTTTTACAATCGATCACAGCAAAAATATCCATTGTCATTGAAATTTCTCATCAAATCACTGTAAATTTAACCAAATAAGTGTACTATTTACACTATCATTCATAAGCGCGAAAGATCCAATGACGTCATCGATATTAAGCTCCGCCCAGTCCGAAATTGTGGTGATTTTGGGAGCGCTGAATTTGTGGATGTAAATGTTAATTTACGGCGTTTTTTTGCGTATGAAATCGATTTATTTAAATGAGATATTGGTAATCACACACATTGGAAAGTATTTTGTTGGAAACTAAGCATGTGTCAGTTTATCTTTAAGAAAAGCTTACAAGACGACTACGAAAATTCCACTTATATTAGGTGGCGGTTTAGAAATTTGGGCTAGTATATTTATATAAATATTATTCTCTATTATTTTGCATTTCTATAACTGAATCGTGGATTCGATCATAAGCGCAAATGGTGGAAAATAATGTAATGTTTCATGAATATTGTGTCTACTTTTATTACTTGTTTGCAATGAACTGTTCCAAAAGATATAATTATAAAATACGCCTTTTTTCTTATAAGAAAAAGCAGCAACTTAATTTTTGCTTATTATATTTCCGTTAAGTGATATTCCATACTTCTTTTATTTTATGCAGGGGCGTAGGCAAGTTTTGGATATTGGGGCGGCGAATTTTTTAAAAAGATTTAAATAGTGAAAGTTTAAATAATTTAACTGGAGGTGTACAAAGTGTGCAGCTCGCAGAGTGATCATCGCTTTTAGAAATGCAACATTCTTTAGTTGATCGGGGTCTTAGATTGAAAGACCCTTGGTTGATTAGAAAGGTCCATATCTGATCACATGTAATTATGGATAAAGAAAAAGGTTTCTAATATTTATTATACATGAAGTAGATTGAACTCACCAATAAACATAACGTTGTGTGTATCTCCATTTATTTATCGTCGCTACCGGAAGATCATATAAGCGACGCCTAGTATTAGTTATTTTGGATGATAGTGCAAGATACAGAGTTGTTGTTGTTACTTCCCAGTTTTATGTCCCTCCCGCCTCTGAAGGGGGACATTATGGTGTGGATATATCAGCTTCCCATGGTGAAGGAAGACCCAAGCTGCCCCTCCGAGCAATTTTCAGGCTCGAGCGGGCACCTGGGTAGAACCACTCACGTTCCGCAAGCTAGCTGGTTAGCTTCCTCACATGAAAGATCTTGACCCTGGTAGGTCTCGAACTCACAGCGGTAAAGGGAAAGTGAATGTCTGTCGGAAACCTTCATCACTCGGCCACGGACGCCCCTTTACAAGATACAGAGGATCGGCCCTTATTTTTTTATGTGCCCGGTGTAAAGCACCACTACACTGGACCTCGGTTTTAAGTCCCATCCGATCGACTATTAATTATTTTAGTTGGAGTAGCATGGGATCAAACCAGCGATACCTGGACTCAAACCAGACGCACTTACCACTTCGCTAATGATCCGCTCTTAAATATAACATGTTACTAATTATTCTTTTCGATTGACATAGATAAATACAACAAAATCGAATTCGTATTTCCCAGACACCGTCCTTGTGCAATCAAAACCTAATAACAAAAATGCTATTAACACCTTGCGTTCATTTGCAATCGCAAATCCTGTATCCCGCGTAGCTTATTAAATTTGAGGCGTTACAACAATTTTTTTTGAGCGACGAGACTAAAAATATAACGGCGGCAAGTTGAAATATTGGGCGGGGGGGGCCGCCGCCGCCGCCCCATTGACTACGCCTATGCTATGTACGTAAACGCTAAGTAAGTGCTCTCTTCAGTTATTAGGCCTTCAGAAATGTCTCTACCTATGGCAACTGTTGCATTTAATAACTGACTAATTTAAAGAGGTGTGATTTCTAATCGAAATAGACACAAATGAAAAGGTATGATCATAGATGGTGAATACGGGAAATGTAAAAACAGCGGGAACAACACGAAACATTCTACCATCTCATGAGAGCTAGAATTTTCTGCAGAAGAGTTCTCTACTTACTTATAGAGAACAATCTTGGCGATTAACTAGTTTGCTGCCTTTGAGCGATGCATGTTTCCTCTATATATATCAGGCAATTCTTCACTGTAATGAAATGTTACCATTGGAGTGTAATCGGAATTGGAATTGGATCGCAATGGGAATGGAATATTAGGATCGGGAGCGAGATATTGTGCCCTCGCATCGTACCTTCGCGTTGTCGCATCGTGTTTTCGTGTCCCCGCATCGTACTTTCGCGATCTCGGATCGTGTTTTCGCGTTTTCGTGGTCTCGCCTCGGGACAGCGAGGCCACGAAAACGCGAAAACACGATGCGTGTTCGCGAAAGTACTATGGGCCATCGTTGTTTCGCGCTATCGACCTCCAGGGCGAGAACACGAAAACGCGCAAACACGATGTGTGATCGCGAAACAACATTGCGAGATAGCGAATAAACGATGCGAGATCGCGATAGTACGATGCGAGAACGCGTTATATAATAATATCGCGTCCTCGCATCGTAATTTTGCGTCCTCGCATCGTTTTTTTCGCGTTCTTGCATCGTGTTTTCGCATTTTCCTAGTTTCGCCCCCCGCCCCCTCCCGAAACCACGAACACGCGAAAACGATGCGAGATCGCGAAATTACGATGCGAGAACGCGAAAGTACGATGCGAGGGCACAATATCGATTGCGCTTCCATTGCGATCCTAACAGGATCCGCTTCTAATCCGCTTCCTGTCCGATTGTTAATTTCATGATTTTCAGTACTGTAGATGACACGGACGTTTTTTCTTCCAGAATAGTCTGTAATTTTTCCCAGAAAAATCTTGGATTTTTTACCAATAAAAAAACAGGGATTTTTCTTCCAGAAAAATATGGGATTTTTCTCCCAGAATAATCTAGGATTTTTCTCCCAGAATGATATAGGGGTTTTCTCCCAGATTTTTTCTGGGATTTTTTTTACACATAATTTTATGGCTATGTTTTAATGCAATCATCACCTTATTGTTATGGAGTTTTTATTTAAATCAAAATAAAAAAAGTCATTTGTTATATTAAATGGAAGAATGACTTATAATTAGAAATACATTAATACATGTAGCCTTCTTATCATGATGCATTGGCACGTTAAAGACGCAAATGAAATGAAATTATTGATAATAGGTATGCTTCGTAGCGAAACCTTCGGAAGTAAAGCCAATCTAACCACCAGAAACAAAGACTTAAAAAAATAAAAATTCTCCCATGGGATTTTTCATCCATTTTATAATGGCTGAATTCTCCCATGGGAGAAAAATCCCATTAAAATGTGGGAGAATTTTTAAGTCTCGTTTTTATTAACAAATACTATAATTTTTAATGACAGAATAATTATACAGTGTAAATATCGTTGAAATATTCATTAATAAAAAATTGAAAAAAATCCCATGATTTTTTTCTCCCATTTTCTATAAAATGGGAGAAAAATCCAATGGGAGCTCCCATGGGAGTTAAAAAATCCCATGGGATTTTCAAAACTCCCATGGGATTTTTTCGATTTCAAGTCATCTCACAAGGTCATTTTAACAAATAGAACGATCTAATTTGTCAATTATTTACCAGCTTCACCTATTCTATCATCATATAATCAAATATTGCCGGTAGGACCAATATTTCGGGTAGCTGAGTTTGCGAATAAACCGGATTCGCAAAGATAAACCGG
>JAZAYU010000281.1:418019-446299 GCA_038501625.1 Corbicula japonica
AAATAGATATTACTATGCACGCAATCTAGCCCAGGAATAAGTGCTACACAATGTATACACAATCAATGCCCAAGGTTATAAAACTAAACATGGAAACCATTCCCAAATCTCAAGCATCTGATTAGCTGAAATGGCGACTGGTTTCGAAGCCAGATGAATCGTGCTCACTGGCATCGAAAGACGGTATATGTAACAGATTACAGTACGGGTCGACTTTTTACAGACACCATACCTCACAAACAACGTTCTACTAACATATAACAGGTTCCGGTTTATCTTTGCGAATCCGGTTTATTCGCAAACTCAGCTACCCGAAATATTGGTCCTATCGGCAATATTTGATTATATAATGATAGAATAGGTGAAGCTGATAAATAATTGGCTCTTTAGATCGTTCTATTTATTAAAATGACCTTGTGGGATGACTTGAAATCGAAAAAATCCCATGGGAGTTTTGAAAATCCCATGGTATTTTTGAGCTCCCATGGGAGCTCCCATGGGATTTTTCTCCCATTATCTGGAAAATGGGAGAAAAAAATCATGGGATTTTTTTAGATTTTTTTATTTTGTCATATTTTGTGTTCTTTTGCATAAATGATATGTAAGGACACATAAAATCTTCATTTGCGCTCAAAATGGCATTTTATAAAAAATCCCATGGGATTTTTCAGCCATAAAAAAATGGGAGAAAACTCCCATGGTAAAAAACACCCATTTTAAAATGGTAGAAAATAACAACCAAAATATCAATAGAACTTATTTTAGATTTTACAAAATGTAAACATTAGAACTATTTTTCTAAGTAACAGAACAGTTTTGGACATCAAAATGTAGCTGAGCGACACGAATATTTTTGTGTTATATTTGATATCTAGATGAGTGAATTCGTGTGTAGCTTTATTTCAATGTAATATGTAGCTGAATAAATATTTTAAAAAATCATATTTCCAATGTTTGCTTATGTATATAGTGCCACGAATAATTTCTCCCATTTAAGTGTGAGATTTTACTCCCATTTTGAAATGGGATTTTTCTCCCATTTTGTAATGGGATTTTTCTCCAATTTTGAAATAGGATTTTTTTCCCATTTTCAAATGGGATTTTTCTCCCACTTAGAAATGGGATTTTTTTCTCCCATTTTGTCCTATGATGAATGGGATTTGTTTCTGGCATACAGGTATGCAATACGAAGACATATGTTCCGATTTTCTGCCGAACATAGGAAATCAGCTGTTTTTCAAAACAAAAAATGTGGTTGTCGAATTATCACGGAAAACAAACACAGAGCGACGGTGCAGCGAGATGGGAGAGGTTGCTCACAACAATGGCGCACTTAAAGGCTCGTAAGTTAATTGAAAGTGCACCTATAAAATAATACTGGTGTATCTGTAAATTAATGCTTTGGACGTATAAATTTACGCGATGGACGTATAAATTTACCGGTACATCTTTAAAATACCGGTGCACCGGCATTTCAAATAGCGCTGCAATTTCACTTGTATACGTCCATCGTATATACATTGTATTTATACGACCGTCGCTAAAATTACTTACGCGCCTACATTTCGATTTTGGCTTTTTCGCTATTTATACCCATGTTAATGATAGTCAATCAAAATTTGCCTTACATTCGCCATTTTAAATTCTTGCAGTGTTGACAATTTGTTGAAAAAAATGATGTGAATCTTTAATTGGTTTAAAAATGCTTACACTATTTATTTACTTCTAAAATATTAAATAAATATATGCTAACAATTTTAAAAGCACAACAATAAGAATAAAATAAAAAGTAACTGGTTTAATTTAAAACAATTGTTAGAAACAAGGGTTTTGAATGGTTGATCATTTTCATATTTCCGTTGCACTTGTAAACTAGCATGGCATCGGTAATTTATGCGCCGAGCGAATACAATTTATACGACGGACATATATTTTTGTAGGTCCACCGCTATTTTTGCATGTTCACCATCAATTTTCAAAAATGGTACACCGCTAATTTACAGGTGCACCAGTTAATTTATAAGTTGGACGCCTACATTTATATGAGCACCAACACTTGTTACCTTTTTAGCCTTTTCGTACGCCATACACAACCGCCCTCGGGCTTTCACGCCCCGGCCCGCTCAGCCGTGAATTATTCTCAAAAGACTGACACGTGCATGTAAATGTTGTCCGTAGTGTTGTTTTTTGTATAGGTCCATGATATAGTGTTATACATTAATCTAGAAAAATGAAATCTGACTATACCTATCATCACTTTTATATGCCAATATACACACATTTTAATTAAATATCAAGTAATACTTGTTTATGCATGAAATGATTGAAAGTTGGAAGGCGAAAACAATATGTACTAAAACACTAAGCAACATGAAGTTCGTCAAATGAACGTTTACCATTTGTGATGTGTAATTCACAGAATGCTGCGGACTAGAATTTTATGCAGTTTACGTAAATTTAAATCGATTAACCATGCACAGTATCTTAGAAAAAAATACTTTTTCCGATCCGCCAATGTCATCTTAGCCGAACCCAACCAAAGATAGTGAAGTTTTTTAATGTTCCCGTTAGGAGGTGAAATATTTTCACTTACAATTACACTACGTAAAACACTTCGAAATTAATTTCGAAATAGGCCCGAATTCGGACAGTTCAATGGCGCGAACATGTCAATAAAAGCTGCGAAGATTTCTCCATTATTTTGATCTTTGAATGTTTGAGCCAGTGACCACTATCTTAGCCTATTCCATGTACACTGTATCTGTAAACAGTTAATGGGCCGTTAGTTTCTTATGCTGAAGGCTTTTCGGAGGCGAATCTTTGAGTTTAACTGCAACTTAATACCAAAGAGATTCATAGGGTAGACCTCTCGCAATGCACACGGATATTAAACTGCGTCACTTTGTGGTAAACCCAATAGTTAGGATTTTAGGGATTGCCTTTTACATGCCAATCACTACAACAATGTCACATGTCATTGAATTTTCTAACTATACTAGACAGGCACGTGTAAGAAATATATTTACACACTAGATGTTATTAATTATGTTTTTACTTGATCAAGGCAAATATTTATATGACAGAACAAATTGTCAGCAAAAACCTTTCTAAAGAAAACTGGCGATTTCGCTAAACGAAAGTATATTTCCATTTTACCCTAAGCTACAGTCGTATTCCAACGGATTTGACGTAAAAATTACTTTTATTTCACATAACATTTCACACTTACAATGCCGGTACAGTTTTTTATGTATGTGAATGTATTGGAAAAAATGACATTAAAACCGAAAAATATGAAATCTTTTCATGGGATTCGAACACACAACCCTTATGTCATACTACCAGAAATCGGAAGCGTTACTGCCACGGCCATGAAATCTTTTGTTACGGGTCTGTACACTTTCAGCATAATGAGCCATGATGGGAATATCTAACATCCCTATTTTGTGGAATATTCCAAAAATCTATAAATACAAAGGTACGTTCACGGCTCAATGCGTAAAATCGGACTATAGTAAATAATAAAAAATAAAACTACCTTATTCTCGATTTCGAAATTACCTCTTTATCCCGTTTTACGGTACCGATCGTACTTCGGTCAGAGTGGTTGCCGATAATGGCGGTGTAGAGTGTATTGAGAAAACCGTGTTATACAACGGTAAATGTTGAAATTAGCGAAAACTTTTAAATGATTTCATTTCCTTTAGCAATATATTGTAACTAGTCATACAGATTATCTAATGCTGGGACTTGAATGTAAAATTTTCTCGTCCTATATCAACCTTTACGGACAAAGCTAACGCAGCTATCCTAATCCTTGACCGAGAAAACTGATAAAGTAACATAAAACGAAATTATTTTTGGTGTCAATCAATATATTTCAACATATGCAATAACTTTCTACTGATAATTTTGATGAATTCAATAAACATTTTAAAATACGATTAATTTTACGCATAGCTGCTATGTTGTCATACATACGCGTACCCCCCCCCCCCCCCCCCCCTCCCCCTCACCGATTGTACAGAAATATCGACTTCCGTTGTTTAGACTCTAATTTCGAAATGGTCAATATAACACAATATAAATATTTTGCTTTAACTCTACATGATATCTGTTTTCATTTAACGAGTTTACGTGCACGTCGGCTGGGCGGTTGGCTGTATTGTTTATTCACTTCTTACCGATGCATTAGCGTGCACCTCTTTTATAGTATTTTATTATATTGCTGTACACTAATAACAATGTGAATTTATTCATTTGACAAGAATCCGTCGTTCAAACAACAATGCGTTTATATTTAGAGGAAAAAATGTCAACTAGAATGTTTTTTTCGGTTTGTATTAAAAAGTGTACATCTCAAAATATAATGTTCGGCATTTTAAGTTCATTTCCGTTCTGGAGAAAGGTGGATAATCACGCTAGTGATGCATCGACCGTGTCCTGCTAAGAGTGACATACCCGCTATGCGTAATTCAAAATTATCACAGGCGGATATCATTAAACTTTATTAGTGTGTCAAATGTGAGTAATAATGTCATATCTGCACAAATTACAATATTTTATAAAAAATTATCTTTAATCACTTCACTATCGTATTAAATTTCACTTAACTACTATCGTATTAAAATTCCAAGAACGAAATATGAATTTTCCATTATTCAAAATTGATTACGGGTAAGTTGGAACCACGACCGCCAGTTTCAAAATTAACATGACTGCCAACCGTTTAGACCACTCGTCTAATCGGGTTGATATCAAGATTTGTAGTTAATGAGTATATATCAATGGTCTTAAACCAGGTGGAATAGGCCTTTCCCATAACTAGGTTGTCGTTCGTGGTAAATTATTGATTACATCCCTTTAATACTGGTAACTCACTTCCGGGTACGCTCAAAACAAAATGGACGTTAAAGAGATCGACGATGCCTGTAAACATATACGCTGAAATCATATCAGATGTATGGAAAGCAACATTTGAATTATCATATATTATATAATGATAACTAAGAAATAAAATCGTCATAACTAAGAAAATGCACTTATAATGGCGCTTTCGGTTATAATTCTAGCGTTCCGTATCTTCCGGCAGCCCGCTTCTAGATATTCGCTCGATCAGTATATGACCTAAAAATATGAACACAATATAAACTCAAGTTTAAGGTACTTGACTCTATGAATAGATGATTACTTGAATTATAGCAAAATATTACAGATTAACGCTAGAGTTAATATATAAATTTGGCGCTTTCGGTATGTGAAATATAACGTTAAATATTATTATTAAGCACGCATATAAACTATCTTATTGTCAAATTCAAATTATTTTTTATTAAATCATTTACATTTGAAAAATCTTGCATTATAAAAATGAATTTTCATTAACATACTTGCAATCATAACGTTGCTTTCGGTAACTTTCGACGATTCACTTTATGATATTCGCTAGCTTTTGGTACCTTTTTAAGTTGTTATGAATATATTATTGAATGACAATAATATATTCGAAATTTAAGATGTATAATTATAATTATATGTAAATGAAATTTATTTGGCGATTTCGGTACCGTATGTGACATGCAAAGTTAAATATAAGTGCTACCAATCTGAAATATGGTAGTTAATACAAGTTAATCTTCTGTTAATTTTATCAAAACGTACTTTTATTTAAATTCACATATTTATTGTGTATCAAACTTCTTCAGTTTATTGTCATATTCAGTTTTATGATTAATTTCATTATCGACCATCTTTATAATTCTTTGTTAGCGGGTTAAAAATTTTACTACCGAATATGTAGATATCCCTTATAGTTGCCTTGGTAATGATTGCTCGATGCAGATAAATTATCAGATTTGTATCGATTTTACATGTACATTATGACAAGCAATCTTTTACATAAGGAAACAACTAAATTTTAAGCAAGAGGGAAGGAATACCGCTCTCATTAAGGATTACCTTAACTGCATTTCAAAAGTAATGTTTTATTGTTGATATCCGACGGATTTAACCCTGTTAAATAAGTACGCACATGTACGGTCTTTTTGCCAATTTCAAATAAAATCTGAAATCTTGTACTAAATAATCAGTATTTAAACGAACATTAATTTTTCTTTCTTTTTATTTGCGGTAAAATCATACTTAAACTCTAATTGTAATCTTGTCTCCTTTATTATCGGACGTACCCGGAAGTGGAAAGTAATTTCTCGGTCATGAACACTTCGTCAAACGGAAAGTTATTTTAAAGAGAAACTACCTAGTTATGGGAAAGTATATATCGACATTATACATATATATGTAATATTAAAATTAGAAATAAGAGAATCGTTAGTTGCTTTAAAGAGAAGGAATAATTGTGAATATTCCTCTGGAGTCCTCCCGCTTTAAGTCACGTGGTGTATAACTGTATGGCATTTATATGTCGTGCGTAAGCAGACTATCGAAATCATAACAGCCACCATATACCTTGGTGAGGCCATTTGACATTGATAATGTAAAGAACTGTTAATAGTCGGTTTGGACAGTATTTGAAGTTAGAATGTTGTTCTTTTTACGGATATCCACTGCTCTCTAGCTGTCCGCTTTGACTGTCTTTTCAGGAGACGCGCTAATTAATGGTCCGTGCCGCAACCACTGATTTCATCAGCGCTTACGGTGACAAATTAATTATGGCAGATTCTGCGGCAGAAGTAAACTCGGACCAAGTAAATAACTTGGTGCTGATAATCACACGTGTCGGGTAGTGTACAGTATCCGAATAAACAATTAATTATTAAAAGAAATTGTCAAATGATGAAGTATGGGAACGGTCAAAATAACTTTTGTTTTGTGTTATTTTCTCCCGAAAAAAAACAACAACACCTTTACCATACTTGCTGCAACACCATGCAGAAAGTCGAGTTTTTTTTCTTTGTTTCTTCCTCAAAGACCCGCGACCGCCAGCCCCAAGCTCTACGTTTTTCATTCAAAAAGCTGAAAGTGGGATTTGTGTATTCTTTTTTAAAAATGAATCGATTTTGATTAAAAATAGACCAGATAAACATCTATTCGCTGTCTACGGAAGAATACTAAAAAACCCTGCCCCATATGTCTCAAAAAAGTTAGAATTGTAAAAATTATCTTACATCTATCACATCTACAACAATTTCCCACGATGCGGATAATTAAATTCTTAAATTGTCATCTATTATATGTTACAATTACAATTAAACAATACAAAATACGAAAAATTCACAACACCAATCCGCATTATGTGCGCTAGAGTCTGGTTCCCATCGTACTGCTAACATTTTCGATAACGTTGTGGTAGGATCAGGATATCAAGACTATATATGCGCTCAAACCAAGTAAAACACTAGACGGGTCCCAGATTTTATCACATGTATCAGTCCACTGAATTTTATCACTTGTACCCGTCCACAGACGTATGCGAAATGGACGAGTTTACTTTGAAAATAGGATGCCATTTCTTTTAATCGACTCGTCCATTTCCTGCTGTCCATTGCCGCAGGCTAACGGCGTGTCACCTGCTGGTGTCGTACATAAATATACAGGCTGTTGTGTACTGATCGTAGGCAGATTAAGCTTCAGGTTTTTTTATTAGATGTTTATATTGTCACATTTTCAATATTTGCTGCTATTAAAAATTAAATTTCGAGGTTTTAAGCATAAAACATATTTCAGAGCGAATGAATGAGAGTATGAACGATTTCAGACATCACTACACTTTAAGAATCACCGAATTTACGCTTATAACATACCACCAAACGTGTGCCCCCATAATCGGTGTCCGTGCCCCCAGTGCTCCCCTCCCCACGCAAGATTCGCCCCTGGTTAAGTGTCAAAATCAAGTTGCCTTATAAGTGCTGCCCTGACATCATCATCATCACCATAATCACTATCATCATCGTCTTAATCATTATCATTTTGTGTTCATCAAATTAACGGGTTACTGATTTTTTTAATATTCGGAAATGGATCAAAGTATCAACCCTTCTGATAATTGTTCAGTATTACATGAGACAAGTATTGACAATTAAACAATTCCGGATTGCTAAAACGTTTACGTCCTTTAATAAATATTTGTTTCTTCAACTGATTTAGATAGCCCCATAACATATAATTACAAAAAACTTTTATCTCTTTACCACATGGGATATATTTGTTAACCCATAGACAAACAATGTAGATCCAGATCAGCCGGTATATATCTGGTTATTTATAATCAAATAGCACTGGGTAGATACATGACAGCATGGATGTGCCAACCAATCTGGATCTATACCGGTCATCTATACCATACAAGTCGTATATATGAAGTGAAGGGTTATAAGGGTGACGCTAAAAATGAAAAAATGCAAGATTTTATAGTAAAACAGACTTAACGATAGGTACTTTTCGTAATTTTACAAGAAATTATTAGCGCTTATACCTCTGATAAAATTCATGTTAGGTATTAAAATTTTAAATTCTAAAATTTATTTGCTTTTTTGTTTATATAGAAACATTTGAATTACTACTTGAAACTAAAATCTATCCCTACGTTAATGATTATCTTTGTCTTCGGCTGACAGATAATATAAATTCGTTTACAACAGTTACTACATTTTAGAAAATTTGCAATGGAAGTAAAAGTCAGAATTTAGCATCTGGTCTCTCAAATAATCGAGTTTAAAGAACATGCCGTGTGATGCAAGAGCATGCTCGTTTTCTTTGGGATATAAGATTATACTTCTAAATGAACTGATCACGTCGATAAGAATACCTGGCGGGGCGTAACCAGTCATAGTCACGAGACAGTAAGCATCCGGTACCTTTGAGACTCGGTGACAATATTTATCAAATTGCCCCTTTTTAAAAGATTCAGCGATCGGAAAAAAAGAAATTGAATAAAGGAATGATGCTAAAAAGAAGTCAAATATTTTGTATTCATTGATCGATGAATAATATAACGCCGCCAATACAGTTCTTTTGCTGTGGGAGAAGCGCCAGACGCGTAATCAAAGTAAATGTATATCATCATCTGCTCGCAACACTTGTGTTGTTGTTGTTGCTGCTGCTGTGTTTAGTTATTAAATAATGATATAAATTGTGTCATACTCATAAGTATACGCATGCCTATATACTGAAACCATTAAAGACACAAACATTTCAATTAGTGCGATTAATTAGGATGATACCTATAAATTACTTCTTAACAACAACATCATCAACATTATCAACAACAACAACAGCAACAACCCTTATTTTTCAAGATAACAAAGAAAAATAGACAGGTAATAATATAATAGCGAGTTCTACTGTTAAGTAAATAGTAAAATGGGAACTTGTTTTTTCCAACACAGCATACACAAATTAAAAAAGGGTTAACTGCTTATGAAGAAGAAATATAAATACACATAAATAAAATAATATTAACCTGTTTAAAAGACAATTTAAAGAGGTCAGGTAAAAGTCAGAGATTATTTTGGATATTATTACTTTGTTAAAGTCTTGCTCGAATTCATAATGCGGTTATCGTGATTAAACGCGATTTCAAAAGTTTCATTTTAGTTTAACTAATGAAATGCTGGCATTTCAATTCATATCGCACTTGGAATTATAAAGCATGTAAATGATAGATCTTGCTCGTTTTCGCGCATCTCACTATGTCCAATAACTTAAGTTTGCCCAACGGAGCGTAACAGATCAAGAAGTAACAGCACAAAAAGCATCCGTTATCTTGACGCCTCAGGGCGATTATGGAAGGGCAATATTCTTTCACTGAAATGCAGTTTAGTTAAATTTTAGTTTGGCTTAATTTATAGACCGCTCAGGCACTTTCTGTTTCTCGCGAGAAATAAGTAATTTTTGTTGCCGAATTTCGTTTAACATAAATTACAAATTTATGCAGAAATAACAATAACTTTAAAACAGTTACAGTACTGTTGTAAGAAGGGCATCTATTTGCCAATCAGCGAAACGATATGAATCAAATTCATTGTCAAAGTACTACAACATCTGCGGGTTTATTTATGGTTTTGTTGTTGTTGTTGTTTTGTTAAGTCATCACAGCTTGTTGGTCATGAATCGCACAATACCTATAAAATAATCGTATGACAATATAATGGTATATTCTGAAAATTAAAGAATGTCACTATAACATCTTAATAGCGCGAATGATAAAGAGTTATATCGCAATAACATTCTATTTCCTTTTCTGTACATGTAAGTAAGCGTTTATAATACAGTGTTATTTTATAATGTATTTTTAAGTGCCGTGTTACATTTGAAATTGAGAAATAACATGACATGAATGATTAAACACAAAGTTATGTCCTATTATATTTCCGTTAAGTTTGTTATAATTTAATGTTAATTATCACTTGAAATCATGCACAGATGAACATTTCTGAAATTCTCGTGGCAAAATATGCGATGCCATGAATAAAATATTGCGCCTTTCTGACGTTAGCGAAAAATAATCAAACCGTGTTTCCATTTTCAATTGCCAGAATCATAACAAATGTGAATCCTTAAATTAAGTTTGGAATAAATATTATTCATTAAAAGCGCGGAACTAACTTAGCAGCGGAAAGACAGTTTTTGCATCAGGTGCATAATTGAAGCATATCATCCTCTGCGGGTAAAATATTTGTTATTGATGATGATAATGACGATGATGATGGTGATGATGATGTTGTTAGTTATTAGTAACTGTAATTTCCTTAACACGAATAAATTTTTAACGAAGTCATACTATTTTCAAATAATGATACTCTATGATAAAACAGGAAAATACCATGAACACAATATAGCCCATTGCAATCACTTATTAATACTGACTTAATTTATATACAATATTGTGAAAATTGAATTTAGTAGCAAGAAACATCAGAAAATATAGTTGCCTTTCTACAAAAACATTTCGATCATGAAATAAAACGATAAAAGACAATATCAATGTTTAAACTGATATTATCGGTTAATTTCCACCAAAGATTTTGGAACCGGTAGCCGTCGCTGAAAACGGATGTCTTAAGATAAGGTTACGTAACATTGCGTGACCAGTCATAAACGCCTCTTCCGTTGAAAAATCATCAAGCGTGCTTCCCATAAATCTCGCAAGATCTCTCATCCGCAAGATTTGACTCTTCGGTGAAAATAAAACTGATATCCTTAAAAAAGGTTGCCTAAAATGTTGTAACCGATTGTAAAAGTCCATGTTTAGCGCCAACCATGCAGTTAAAACAGCATCTGGCATGGTAAATCTCGTAAGAACTCTCCTTTTTCGGAACTGCGAGATTTATTAATACTAGACTTTAAAACTGATGTTAATGTTACGATATGTTGCGTAACCCGTCATAAAATTCGTTTATGTACCACATCATATATTAAATTACTTAGAAGTAATATTAACATTTTGAATAAACTAAGAATTTCCTCTTATTTGTTAATTCGTGACATGTATGTTTTAAGAAAGGATCACGTTAGACACCAATATATGATCGTAGATAATTGTTAGACTATATACTAACTTTAAAGACGACAATCAAACACGACAACAACAACATTAACAACATTCAATAATTTAGAACAATTAAAAATTATCAACAAAAAACCCACACGAATCTTACATAGCACATGCTTTTGGCTAATATACAGGGAAACAGAATTTTACAAAATAGTTTTTGCGCAAATCTAGTATGTATAATAAGATAGATATAGGTTCCCCTAAATAAGTAATTGAAGTAAATATTGGCAATTTATTATTAATTAAAGAAATATTAACTAATTAAGCTTCCTTTATCATCATACGCCCCCCACCCCCACCCCCCCCCCCACACACACACATACAAGAAAGCGCTAGAATGTGTTTTCTTCTTTTTAAAAGACATGAGCTTGTAAAACAATCAAATATATGGTGAAACAGGAAAATACCCTGTCAACACATTATAGCCCGAATCACTTTTTAAAACTGATTTTTGTGTATTTATAATATTGTGAAAAAATATTTAATAGCAAGAAACTTCAGATTCTATATTTGACAGTCTATAAAACATTCCGATCATTAATTTAAATGATAAAAGACAATATCTAAGTGTGAAATGACATTATCAGTTTATTTCCATAAAAGATTTTGGAAACGGCGAGATTTATTAATAGATGGAGCTGAAAGCGGATGTCCTTAGATACGGTAACATATCGCGGCGTGACCAGTCATAAAACTACCTTCAGTTGAAAGAACAGCAAGCGTGCTTTACATATCTCTCGCATAATCTCTTATCCAAGAGACTTCAAGATTCTATGAAAATAAAACCGATATGTATTAAGGTTGCGTAACATTTTGTTAAGCGCCAAACATGCAGTTAAAACAGCATCAAGCGTGGTGAATCTCGCAAGTTCTCGCCTCTTTTCGGAACAGCGAGAGAAATAATACTGGCCTTTGAAACTAATGTCGATATTGTGTTATATTGAGTAACCCGTCATAAAATTCATCGACATGGGGCGAAATATGCATCTTATATTTTCAGTTAACACACTGGGATGTACAAATGTATTTCAATGTAATTTTATCCGGAATCTTAGGAAGATCATCATCATCATCATCATCATCATCATCATCATCATCATCATCATCATCATCATCATCATCATCATCATCATCATCATCATCATCATCATCATCATCACAGTCATTGTGTACAGCAGAAAAAAGACAATAAAACAACATCATCATCATCATCGTCGTCGTCGTCATTATCATTGACATAATTAGACAAAATCCGGACAAAATCTCCGGATTAGTAAAGAAAAAGTTTTGGCAGGCCTGCAACAATGAAAACATAATATACAAGATTTTTATTAAAACGCAAACCGAACAGAACCGATCATCATCATCATCATCATCATCATCATCATCATCAACAACAACAACAACAACATCATCACCACCATCATCATCATTATGATGATAATGATTATCGTGATGACTATTATGCCAGGCATAGAATCTGCGTATTATACAGATATTGAACAAAATATTATTGTTTAAAAGGTAGTTGTTGTTTTCCAGCTGTAATGTCTTCGTTTCCAATTTCACGCTTACAAATGGCTGTAGAATAGTTCATTTTCGTTTGGCCAGCGTGTGATTTTCAACAGTGCTCAGTCACTTATAAAAAGTGACAAAACAAAATACCAAGATTTAATCTTTCAAATGGCCCTTAAAAGTTTCACTTGTTATGAAAGATTAATGTCATGTCCGTCCCTCAAGCGTTTGTTTCCTTTTATGCTTGTTTTTTTTCCATGCTGAATCTATATGCAGCAATTTGATTTTGCAATTGTTGTTGTTGTTGTTGTTGTTGCGTCAACATTTTGCGTGCGTTTTTCTGTGCCTTCAGAATGTAGAATGTAGACACATGCTAGAGCCAAGGAAAAATATCGCATCTTTTGTAACATTTTCGTTTTATGCACATTCCATTTTCAACAAAGTAAAAATGTATATACAAAATATTAGTTCAACAGTGATTAAGTATGATAGCGCCAGAGCCCCTCAGTCGCTTTAAAAAATAGAGTAACAAAACAAAATCCCAAAAATCTGATGCTTACAAATTACTGAAGTAACGTTAAGGTAATTTAAAAAAGCAGTTTAAAATTTAACATATACGTATTATGTCCGTCCTTAAAACATCCGTTTTTATGCCTGTTGTTGAATTTAATTGTTAAAATTCCATGCTCTTCTTGTTGTTGTTGCTGCTGCTGTGGTTGTTGTTGTTGTTGTTACAGAATGTGCCTTTCAGATTCTTACGCAACTTTATTTTTTTTAAATTTGAGTTATAATCGGATAAAACATATTTGTCAATGCGCTGCCTTTAACTGTCAATTTGTTCACTTCTGATACTATTTAAAACCTATCCAAGCTTCAAAAACAAAAATATTAGTATGATGAGTGAACAAACTCTTCTATTTACGTTACAAAAAATATTTAATACTCTAAAATGTTATACATACGTTTTTCTTTCTTTAGGTTAATTTCTTTTTAACATTTAATTTTATTAAAAAAATAATTTAATTTTGTTTTAAACTTAATGTTTTAAACCTATGGCTATTATTTTGTAATTCGGTTCGGAGTTGCCAAAATTCAATAAAAAAATGTCTCGGGTTAAAGCAATATTGTGACAATTATAGATCATATTTTATCTCTCACCAATTCTGTACAACACTTTTACCCTACAAAAACACAATCATATTTTACTACTTACTGAGTGTACAATTGATCTTCAGAAGGACCGTTATCACGCACCCCGCTGATAAGATCTGTGCCTTGCTAATTGGATTATGTAACGTGGTCATATAACACGAGGTCCTTTAACTACGATTCGTACATGTCGCCAGCCACTGATTCAATTAGCGCAACTGGGAACAATTTTTGCGGGACACGCGCGATGATGATAATAGCCTTATATCAACGAAACATCATTACATTGATGAAAACATAAATATCAGTATTATAAAGTCAGACTGGTTTTCTTGCGTGATTATTAAATCAAATCATATGAAGTGGAAATGTTCAGCAAAATATGGCTAACTAAATTATTTTCAGGTCGGCAGAATGATAAATATTTTAAGCTTAAAGCTTCATCGGAAAACAATAAGTTGAGCGTTATCTTGAGTTGTTCATGTTGTTGTTATTGTTGTTTGTTATTTTGGATTTTGTAGATGGAGACATTTCTTCGGAAAGCTAAATAAATCGTTATCTAGTAGTAGATTTGTTGTTGTTGTTATTAGTATTGTTGTTGTTGTTGTTGTTGTTGTTATTGATGATGATGATGATGATGATGACATCACCGACAGCAGCAGAAGAGAGCGTGTTCAGCAGACCAGCACATTATTAAGTGAAAGGACACTGCCGCGGCTGTTACTAGCGGTGCCGCATTTTTTCGTTCAAAAGTGTTGACGAAAAAACAGGTATAAGACCTGTAAATAGACTTTCCTATATACACGATATTAACATAGCGTGTTTCAAAAGGCTGGGAATCATATCTGGTACCATTCGATTTAGGGCTAACTTATATGCTTTTGAAGCTAAGTGTTAATACTGTCCATTTCCAGCAAACAATGTAGGGGTCATGTATCGATTAACAGAGATCTTACACATTGGTCACTTTTTTCACTTCTGTGTGAACTTCAAAACTGTTTTACATATGCCATCTTTAAACCAGGGCCTTTTTTAATATACTGGATTTTAAAACATAAATTTGCTATCAGTTTGTCAGTAAAAGCATGTCATTTACTAAACAGGCTCCTTTCCGGTCATACTAGCCATTTAATGCCCCCAAAATACAAAAATGGGACTATATAGTTTCAGCGATTTTCAGACTAGCCCGAGTATATAAATTAGAAATGATACTAGGAAAATTAAAATATCAATTTAAAATTAGCAGTTCAGTATATCGTTTATTGATGTTTGTTTTCTGCGGTTATGTTGCAATGAAAATGATGACCATCGTTTTTAATACAATTTTGTTGAATGATGCGTTCACTTACACGTTTCACAATAATACATGGTGACCAATCATAAAAATGTATTAAAAGATAATATTCCCATTAGATAAAAATCACACGTTTACCTTTAAATCGATCAGCAAGTAAAAGTTTGAAATAATAATAATATTTTTAATAAAAACTTTTATTACGGAAAACGCACCGCATGGTCTTCACTGAACAACAACATGACGCGGAATGTAAACAAATATTCCGAGCGTGACCGTCATAATATTTCCATATGTTCTTACCTGAAAATGTAGATTTACTGCTTAAAACAATATTTTCCTCAGCATATATTCAATATCTGTGTAAATTAAATTCACATATGGAATTTGTTTTGACATGTTTATTGTAAGCGCCGTTTATTTTCAGAGCGCATGTTTTTGTTCTTTTCTACACGGGATGAATATATATTAGCCCAAATTTCTAAACCGCCACCTAATATAAGTGGATTTTTCTAAGTCGTCTTGTAAGCTAATTGGGATGAAGAATAATGAATATAAGTCGCATACACATCAGTTTAATTATTTTATTAAAACATAATGATGCGTGTGTGTCTTATATTTTTTATTCTACATCCCAATTTTCTTAAGAAAAGCTTACAAGACGACTAAGAAAATTCCACTTATATTAGGTGGCGGTTTAGAAATTTGGGCTAGTATATTTATATAAATATTATTCTCTATTATTTTGCATTTCTATAACTGAATCGTGGATTCGATCATAAGCGCAAATGGTGGAAAATAATGTAATGTTTCATGAATATTGTGTCTACTTTTATTACTTGTTTGCAATGAACTGTTCCAAAAGATATAATTATAAAATACGCCTTTTTTCCTTATAAGAAAAAGGAGCAACTTAATTTTTGCTTATTATATTTCCGTTAAGTTATATTCCATACTTCTTTTATTCTATGCAGGGGCGTAGGCAAGTTTTGGATATTGGGGCGGCGAATTTTTTAAAAAGATTTAAATAGTGAAAGTTTAAATAATTTAACTGGAGGTGTACAAAGTGTGCAGCTCGCAGAGTGATCATCGCTTTTAGAAATGCAACATTCTTTAGTTGATCGGGGTCTTAGATTGAAAGACCCTTGGTTGATTAGAAAGGTCCATATCTGATCACATGTAATTATGGATAAAGAAAAAGGTTTCTAATATTCATTATACATGAAGTAGATTGAACTCACCAATAAACATAACGTTGTGTGTATCTCCATTTATTTATCGTCGCTACCGGAAGATCATGTAAGCGACGCCTAGTATTAGTTATTTTGGATGATAGTGCAAGATACAGAGTTGTTGTTGTTACTTCCCAGTTTTATGTCCCTCCCGCCTCTGAAGGAGGACATTATGGTGTGGATATATCAGCTTCCCATGGTGAAGGAAGACCCAAGCTGCCCCTCCGGGCAATTTTCAGGCTCGAGCGGGCACCTGGGTAGAACCACTCACGTTCCGCAAGCTAGCTGGTTAGCTTCCTCACATGAAAGATCTTGACCCTGGTAGGTCTCGAACTCACAGCGGTAAAGGGAAAGTGAATGTCAGTCGGAAACCTTCATCACTCGGCCACGGACGCCCCTTTACAAGATACAGAGGATCGGCCCTTATTCTTTTATGTGCCCGGTGTAAAGCACCACTACACTGGACCTCGGTTTTAAGTCCCATCCGATCGACTATTAATTATTTTAGTTGGAGTAGCATGGGATCAAACCAGCGATACCTGGACTCAAACCAGACGCACTTACCACTTCGCTAATGATCCGCTCTTAAATATAACATGTTACTAATTATTCTTTTCGATTGACATAGATAAATACAACAAAATCGAATTCGTATTTCCCAGACACCGTCCTTGTGCAATCAAAACCTAATAACAAAAATGCTATTAACACCTTGCGTTCATTTGCAATCGCAAATCCTGTATCCCGCGTAGCTAATTAAATTTGAGGCGTTACAACAATTTTTTTTGAGCGACGAGACTAAAAATATAACGGCGGCAAGTTGAAATATCGGGCGGGGGGGGGGGGGCGGCGGCCGCCGCCGCCGCCGCCCCATTGACTACGCCTATGCTATGTACGTAAACGCTAAGTAAGTGCTCTCTTCAGTTATTAGGCCTTCAGAAATGTCTCTACCTATGGCAACTGTTGCATTTAATAACTGACTAATTTAAAGAGGTGTGATTTCTAATCGAAATAGACACAAATGAAAAGGTATGATCATAGATGGTGAATACGGGAAATGTAAAAACAGCGGGAACAACACGAAACATTCTACCATCTCATGAGAGCTAGAATTTTCTGCAGAAGAGTTCTCTACTTACTTATAGAGAACAATCTTGGCGATTAACTAGTTTGCTGCCTTTGAGCGATGCATGTTTCCTCTATATATATCAGGCAATTCTTCACTGTAATGAAATGTTACTATTGGAGTGTAATCGGAATTGGAATTGGATCGCAATGGGAATGGAATTGGATCGGTTATAGATGATATTAGGATCGGGAGCGAGATATTGTGCCCTCGCATCGTACCTTCGCGTTGTCGCATCGTGTTTTCGTGTCCCCGCATCGTACTTTCGCGATCTCGGATCGTGTTTTCGCGTTTTCGTGGTCTCGCCTCGGGACAGCGAGGCCACGAAAACGCGAAAACACGATGCGAGTTCGCGAAAGTACTATGGGCCATCGTTGTTTCGCGCTATCGACCTCCAGGGCGAGAACACGAAAACGCGCAAACACGATGTGTGATCGCGAAACAACATTGCGAGATAGCGAATAAACGATGCGAGATCGCGACAGTACGATGCGAGAACGCGTTATATAATAATATCGCGTCCTCGCATCGTAATTTTGCGTCCTCGCATCGTTTTTTTCGCGTTCTCGCATCGTGTTTTCGCATTTTCCTAGTTTCGCCCCCCCCCCCGCCCCCTCCCGAAACCACGAACACGCGAAAACGATGCGAGATCGCGAAATTACGATGCGAGAACGCGAAAGTACGATGCGAGGGCACAATATCGATTGCGCTTCCATTGCGATCCTAACAGGATCCGCTTCCAATCCGCTTCCTGTCCGATTGTTAATTTCATGATTTTCAGTACTGTAGATGACACGGACGTTTTTTCTTCCAGAATAGTCTGTAATTTTTCCCAGAAAAATCTTGGATTTTTCACCAATAAAAAAACAGGGATTTTTCTTCCAGAAAAATATGGGATTTTTCTCCCAGAATAATCTAGGATTTTTCTCCCAGAATGATATAGGGGTTTTCTCCCAGATTTTTTCTGGGATTTTTTACACATAATTTTATGGCTATTTTTTAATGCAATCATCACCTTATTGTTAAGGAGTTTTTATTTATATCAAAATAAAAAAAAGTCATTTGTTATATTAAATGGAAGAATGACATTAAAATTAGAAATACATTAATACATGTAGCCTTCTTATCATGATGCATTGGCACGTTAAAGACGCAAATGAAATGAAATTATTGCTTCGGTATAGGTAATGCTAGGTAATAATAGGTATGCTTCGTAGCGAAACCTTCGGAAGTAAAGCCAATCTAACCACCAGAAACAAAGACTTAAAAAAATAAAAATTCTCCCATGGGATTTTTCACCCATTTTATAATGGCTGAATTCTCCCATGGGAGAAAAATCCCACTAAAATGTGGGAGAATTTTTAAGTCTCGTTTTTATTAACAAATACTATAATTTTTAATGACATAATAATTATACAGTGTAATTATCGTTGAAATATTCATTAATAAAAAATTGAAAAAAATCCCATGATTTTTTTCTCCCATTTTCTATAAAATGGGAGAAAAATCCAATGGGAGCTCCCATGGGAGTTAAAAAATCCCATGGGATTTTCAAAACTCCCATGGGATTTTTTCGATTTCAAGTCATCTCACAAGGTCATTTTAACAAAAAGAACGATCTAATTTGTCAATTATTTACCAGCTTCACCTATTCTATCATCATATAATCAAATATTGCCGGTAGGACCAATATTTCGGGTAGCTGAGTTTGCGAATAAACCGGATTCGCAAAGATAAACCGGAGCCTGTTATATGTGAATAACTAAAAAATTTAAAAAAAAACGAATCAAAATATACACTTAACAAAAGTTCTAATTGGTCATTCATTGTATATGTTTACAATGTATGCTAGTTTCGTTTCTTCCCTCGAGCGTAGCATGAGAGCGGCCATTATTGACATCTCGTTGTCTCGCGAGAGATAAAACAACGAGGCGTGACGTAATTTACACTCTTCCGTTTAATAAAGAATATACGCAGAGATGAATGCAGGCAAATTTATTTATATAAAAACATTGCTATATGCGGGTAAAGGAGCACAAATAGGAAAGAATCACATTATAGTTTTAGTGTATTGAGTGTTTTTACCTTCTTATCTTACATTTTGCTCAAGTAATTGCATCGCTCACAAGGATTCAAAAGACAATATGTTAAATGAGAATGTGATACGCTACGATTGCTTTGAAATTTTCCTTTTAGTATAAATTAACATTGAGTTTACTATTGTCCCCTCACGTCTCCTCAAATTAAATATGTCAATTAAGTTGTTTTTTCACACCATTTTAATATGTCACCCGATCTTCTTCGGAGCAAGCTGGCTAGTGAGATTAACGTATCAGTTAGAGGCAATTAACAATAACACGGGCGTGTTAAAACTTGTACCAATCAGTGTGCAACATTAAATTTTATAATTAGATTTAAGAAAGAAATACACAATTTTACAGTAAATGTTCGTTTTGAAGTATTGAGTTGCACTCAACCCCAGGCTTAGCGGCGTGAAGATTAATATGCATTTCAATTAATAACCATGAACAAGCTTAATCAAACCGGGCCTGAAACATTTTCATATTTGTCAGGGTTCGGTGACTTTCAAAGTTCCCTTGTCATCAACTTAAATTTTCAAAAATACATTATTTCAATTCAGGGTCTTCCTCAGGACATTATGACACCGGTATGCCTTAATTTCTTAACAAACTTATATGGGACGATTGATCTGCCCGAGCCATGTGCACTGTTGTGGGAAACATCAACCGTTTACAACCCCAGACAAATATCTGACAAGCTCTAAATTCGCCGACATCCGTTTATTCAAATTCGTCGTGTCATAAAGTTATTGTGTCTTCAGACCGCAAATGAAATTTACAGATCAAAAACGTTACGGTAAAGCAAATTAGCCAATGACGATCAATTTCTCCACTTTTTTTCTGGGTAAACTCCGCCTCCCGATTAGTATGCGTGTTGGTGTCGTTTGATAGCGCGGACCACCTGAAGTCGGGTAACTATTACGCAAACGATACGAGTATAATTATCGTATAATTATTCTTTTTGCACCAGGAGAAAAACATAACTATGTGAATTTAGTGAAAACAAGCATTATTCGACTGTTGAATAATAAATTCAAGAAAGATGTATTTTCAGGGATCTATGTATTACATTTAAAAAAAAGTAAATGGTACTTGTTAATACAAAATGAAAAAGTGGTTAATTTGATCGCTTCAGATGCCGCATACAACAATGACTCTCATCGCTGAATTCAAACGTTTAACTCCAATTTAAGGACATCGTGTATATACGAAGTAAACGCATTTTGGCCGAAAAATCTGCCAAGTCGATCAGGAAAAATATTTTACACCTATATATTGGCCTCACTACCCTTAAACAATAAAATAGGTTAAAATGTGCTACAATTCTCGGCAATCTTTTGTAATTAATGGCGGCATAACAAGCAGTTTCTTTCAATCTTGGCTAATTCAGTTTCAGAATTTTCAGGCTCAAAATCATACACTATTATATATTTGTTAAATGAATGAATATTCCATGGTTGAGAATGATAAGAATTGGACATTAAATGGAAACGATACGAACCGGAAGTGTGTAAATGAGCATCAGCAAGCAGGTGCGCGCATCGAAAAGGAAACAAACATGGCGACGGTCATAGATGACCGCCTATTTTGCAAATAACGGATCTTTGACAGGAGATAACTTTGTCAATATTTAACATAAAATAAAGTTCTATACGTCAAAATGATGCAACAGTAACGCTTAAGGTAAGAGCTGTGTAATAGGCACTATTAAGAATCCAACATCTGATTATATTTTCATCAACTGCTTCATACCACTGACTTGTATGCAAAATTTTAATGATTTTCACCGTGTAGTTTTTGAGATTTTTAGCTTTTTTTATTTAAAAAAGTGAGAGAAAAAACGTGTAAGTATCCAAATTCTTTAATCGGTGACAAAATTTTTTGATATTGATAAATTCAACCCTAATTTTTTACAGTTTATCCAAAATATGGTATATTTTACTAAACCAATTTAAGATATAATATATAAATACAGAATTTATCTTAAAATGACATTTTTTGACCAAATAAATTTTTAAAAATGCATTTTTTATATTTCGCGAGACTAAATTAATGAAAATTGTGCAAAATCCTGATTGGTGCAATATACCAAACTTTACCATTTTTAACTATATACCTTAAACAAAATTTAAACAAAATTTCAGAGAAGTTTACAGTCCAGTTTTAGAAATTTTCAAATTGATGACTTGAATAAACACTATTCTGATAGCGAATTCCCCTTGAATCTTGATTATTTTGCTTATTTTAGTTTAAATCATGAGAATTTCATATTCAATGACAGAATTACACAGGAAAATAAGATATAATCCAATTATTTAAGCTCTAGGCGTACAAAAAAAATAGCTTCCAGTCCTCTTGCATGACAGAAATCTACCATAATTTACTACTATAGTTACCTCCCTTGGATACTCTTCTGGATAAAGGTATTCATTACACAGCTCTTACCTTAATAACATAGTACTGGTGAAATCCAGCCAAACGTATTCCTTTAACTGATTCTAACCTCATATCAATTAAGTGGCTGTTGTGAATTATAAGTGCTACATACAAATAATTCGATGTCAGATACAATGCAATCGTTCAAAAGCGGGATGTGATTTTGACAACCACTGCTTGCACTAACAACACCGACAACGAAAATAACAACAACATAAACAACGTGATTTCCGATTTGTGGTTATTTCAATAAGGTGATTTAATGACATTGACTATAAAGTAAAAGATATTTGCTTCACTTTAAGCATGTTTAGGGAACACTAAAATATTGAAAACATGAATGTGTCGCAAGCTGTTGTCAATTACACAGCAGTAATTAAAGACACGCTTGGTGTATTCGAGTTTCCAGAACCTTACAAAACAATTCGTGACGTCATAAACTGGGCAATCATCGGATTAGTGTTAATGTCAGTTACCGGAAACACATTGACAATGATTGTGATGTGCCGAAAACAAAATCGGAGAAGCTCCACTTCCGTTTTATTCACCGCCCTTGCTATCTCGGACCTATTCATTTCTATTTCCGTTTCACTGGAAAGATGGCTTCACTGGACTTTCGGCGTAAATATTTATGGAATAAACCATATTCTTACCAAATCAAAAACCATCTTCAACTACTCGAATATTCAAATTTCTTCGTGTTTTCTTGCGTGCATAACATTAGAGCGTGTAATGAACATCGCGATTCCTCACAAAATCAAGATTATCTGCACCAAGACTACAGCAAAAATAGTAGTGCTTCTGACGTGTATTGTGGTCTTCAGCATTAACACGTTGGGTTTTATCTTCATTTTTGACATAATCTTGATGAGTCGTCTGGAATAGTTTGGATAAAACAAGTCGAAAACGGTGAGACAATCATATCGTGGATGGATTTTACAATTTCCTTTTTCGCCCGATCTCCATCATTGCCAGCGGGTCTGTATATGTATTTGTTCACCTACTTAAAGCGTCGGTACAGAAACACGATGTCAGAACTTCCCGGAGTGGGTCAGTAACAAAACAGCTGCTGGCTGCTAACATCACATTTGTTCTAACAATGTCACCGTGTGTTGTGTTTCACTTGGCTTTTCCGTCGTTAAACGGATTGGATATGTCCACCATATATCTACTCTGGACGCTTAACGAAGTATTCATGTTTCTGTCGGACTTAAATGCGGCATTAAACTTTTTCGTGTACGTGCTAAGTGGATCAAGGTTCTGAGCCGATGTTCTGCAAGTTCTTCACTTCGGTCCGCGATCCAAAGCTGGTCCAATTGACACCACGCCAAGGCGACAGAAAACTTCTATAAGTACTGTTTCTACTTCTTAACAGTCAAAGACTAAAAAAAACCGCTAAACAGATATACAGTAAAAACTCTCTAATCCGGATCCTCTATATTCCGGAATCCTCCAAAAAAAACGCAAAATTTGTACGGTCCCGTTTTTTTTCTTATTTTATTGTAACAAAAACCTCCAAATACCGGAACCTCCGAATTCCGGAAACCGGCCTTAAGTTTTCGATTTTATTTGGAAATTGCTCTTTAAAAAACCTCTGAAAACCGGATTTGAGATAATTGCCATTGAATGTGATGAACTCTAGCTGTCTAGTCCGAGGTTTGTGTATTGTCAAACGTGTCAAAAATCAACAGGTTCCGATTAGGACCTTGCAAATTATTTTAAAGGCGTGAAAATTATCAGGATTAATGAAGTGGGAACGGTAATTGTTGCGTTAACATAATTATGTAAGATTAAGGAGTCGAGTAGACATTTATTAGATAATTGTCTGTGAAAGTCGTTGTTTAAACAACTGCAACTTTTTATGATGTAATTTTTAACATAATTGGCCACTTTTATAAATAATTAATTAATTATATGTAATTTATCAGTAATGTTAATTATATCTGAACCTGAAAACGAAAAAGGCTGGGAATATGGGTAATTCCATACTCGTTCAGAAGCTGTATGTAATTATGAAAACGTATATCGATATGAGAAAATAAATTAAAATGTTGGATTATATTTCTTTTTTTTTTCATGATTACGAATCTATCAACGGTGTCAATGCATACATTAAGATAAGACTTAGAAACGCGATATACATGTACCATACTAATAAGTACACCTCTAGTCAATTTTGTGATAAAGGTAAAATCCTCTGTAAACCGGAATCCTCTCTAAACCGGATTTTTTCTTCAGTCCCAAAGGTCACCAGTTTAGGGAGTTTTTACTGTATGATATTTCCATTGCAGGCCTGGTGATTAAATCTGCGGAAATAAAAGCGTAAACTGAATGATGCGAAAGTCACATAGAGCAATCATATTTAATGCATTTCGTTAACATTTTGAATATTTTTTAAAATTATCAAAATACATTCCATGTAGGTTAAAGCGGAACAGTATACAGCTTTACGATAACACGATTTTTCGCTCACATTTAAACAAAAAAAATTGGTTAGGGAGAGTGCAGGGCGGAATTTTGAAGCAAATTCCCTTTACAAATTTTAATTTACAAAACTCTAAAAAACTTTTAAATATCAAAGTACACATAATAGATTAACAGCAAAAACTCCTTTAGTTTCTGTTAAATATTTGAAATGGAACATTAAGAATGCATTTGACACAATCGTGGTATTGAAAATGTGTTGTATAACCCATTACGATTTTCATCTTTTTCATGTGTAAAATGATACATGTCTTCTTTTGTATGTATGTATTTATACTTTATGTCATGTTAATCACCTTGAGGAAATATAAGAAAATATGTGGAATCGATAAACGTTTTCCAAAATATATAGTTGTTTTTCCGTAAAGCGCAGAATATTTTGTGGAGAAAAGTACCTCACATATATTTACGGAAGACTGTACTCTGTTTCGGACGTTCAGCAAATCAAATGCTTGAGGTTCGAGACTGGTTTCCATAGATACTTTTCACTTAATTCAAGGACCTCCCCCCCCCCCCCCCCCAAAAAAAAATACCTACACCGTTTGAAATACGGATGTTTATCAATCAAATTGTATATATCCCATAGCAATCATCAATATTCATATTACAAGTGACCTTATTGCATGACTTTCTAATAAGCTGGTAGTTTGTTTGCTATTTTTATTTCAGATGTTAGATGTTCTTCGTGCAACATTAAGATAAACCTTTTGCAAGTTTTATCGCCGATACCCAGATCTTATTCATAAATACATGTGCAATTTTAAATCACTATTGAAACAAGGTATTTTTTATGGAGATTTAATTTACAAACTTAAGAAGATAAAAGGCAATGTTAATTTCTCCCTGTTATTCGTAAAAACCATCTGTAAATTTAAAAAGAAAGGCTACCAACATGATATTTTACAGCGCTCTGCAGGCCTGGTGATTAACCCATCTACAGTTGATC
Organism: Corbicula japonica; assembly: GCA_038501625.1. Classification (NCBI taxonomy): domain Eukaryota; kingdom Metazoa; phylum Mollusca; class Bivalvia; order Venerida; family Cyrenidae; genus Corbicula; species Corbicula japonica. The sequence goes on from JAZAYU010000281.1 coordinate 443,795, forward strand.
TTCATCTTTACCTCTTTGGTTGCACGACGGTGCCAGGGGTTTAAGAGTTTATGAAGGTTTATGGGGAAAACGTTTTTTAAAAGAACCTAGAATCTCGATTCGTTTCTTTTATCCCTATCATCGTGTTCCTGCTGATTTATGCATGCAACATTGTTGAGCCGATAAGTGGGTTGAAGTTGTTTCACCAAGACAACTTGTACTTGTTTTGTGATATGAAAACATGTTGGGGCAAGTGTGAGGTTGGTGCACCCTAGAACCTGGTTTAAACCCCCAGTGGCAAATTGTTTTGCCACTGACTGTTCCAAGGCGGTAACCTCTCGGGTTCTCACTTTCGTTAATTGTTTGTGGCGTCCATATTGAAATTGATTATTGTAATGCCATGCATGCTCTCTTTTCCTTTCTTCTGTTTGGCTGTGTGGGGAGGCTGTGTCTGCTGGATGTGGCCATCCCTGATATGCCTATTTCACTTTTTTTCAAGAATTGTTTACTTGTAATATTCTTATTATCTACTTTGATTGTTTAGTGTATTTATACAAATGTAATGGATTGATAGTAATTGTACCCAATGCGTGTGATTCACTGCAGTTAAATTCATAAGGCATAATTATGTAAGATACATTGTTGTTTTATTTATTTTTGCGTATATATAAATAATTAAACATTTTGTCTCACGTTTAACAACTTGTTACTCATTGATAATGATGGTGATGTGCCGGAAACAGAATTGCAATAGATCCACTTCCGTTTTATTTACCGCTCTTGCTTTATCGGACCTCTTTATTTCTGTCTCTGTTTCCATTAATAGATGACTTTTATGGACATTTAGTTAAAGTATTAAATGTTTTTTTACGGAATGAGTTTTATTCTCAACACAGCATAATTTGTAATTACTCAAATATTCAAATTTCCTAGAGTTTGCTTGTATGCATCCCATTAGAGCGAGTAATGAGTATCGATTTGTCCCACACAAGTTTTTTGCACGAAGTTTAGAGCAAAAAGATGTACTCAGGACAACGATTTTGATCCTAAGCATTATCATATGCGGTTTTAACTTCGTTTTTGACGTTGTCTTCGATGACAAGTACGGTCTACTGTTTTTTGACAAAGTCCAAAACGGTGCCGAAATAATATCGTTGATGGATTTTACAATTTCTCTTTTTCGTCCCGATATCCATCACAACCAGGGGTCAGTCTATATAATAGTTCATCTACTTAGAGTGTCGGTTCAGAAACACGATGTCAGAACCTCCCGGAGTGGGTCAGTAACAAAGCAGCTGTTGGCAGCTATCATTACTAAGATTGTTTTGTTTACTTTATTTGTCTCAAATACAGATGGATTGGATATGTCGTTGAACCTTATCGAGAAGATTGCCGAACATTCCCGAAGTATAAATGTTTCTGTCGACAGCGAATGAGGCATCAAACTTTTTCGTGTATGTTAACCCATCTTCAGTTGATCGTTATGCTTTTCTCTTTGTCTGCTCGACTGTGGCAGGGGTTTAATAGTTTATAAAGTTTTATTGGAAAATCTTGTAAAAGAACGTAAAAGCTTAATTTGTTTCTTTTATCCCTGTCACCGTGTTCTTGCTGATTTGACTCCAGGTGCTCTGTTATCGGTAATATCATTGAGTAACCGCCCATTTGGTTTGCAATGCAATATGCTGGTTATGTTTTACGTTTATGTGCTTTTGCATGCAACATTGTTGAGCTGATGGGTTGGTTGGAGTTATTGTACCAAGACAAATTATACTTGTCTGTTCATATGTGAACCTGTTGGGGCAAGTGTCAGGTTGGTTTACCTATAACCTGGTTTAAACCCCCCAGGGGCAAATTGTTTTGCCACAGACCGTTGTAAGGCGATAACCCCTCGGGTTCTCACTTTCGTTAATTGTTTGTGGCGTATATGTTAAAACTTGTATAACCATGCTCTCTTTTCCATGTGTCTCCGCGTGTTTTACCGAGGAAAGAAATGCTAGCTATATTTCCCCGTTTTACAATATATAAATTCTTCGGCTTTAAATTTGTGTCAACGGACATAGACTTGCAGAAGATTATATTATTCGACATTACAGGTTTGTACATTAGCTATAATCATATTCATTGGTTTCCATGTCCATCTGAAAATGGTAAAGTTCTTATGATGTTCAGTAAACAATGCAATGAAAGAGGCATAAGATTTATGCTTGGTCAGTATACACACCTGCACGCAAAGAAATTCTTTTGGGAACGTGTAACAGGTCGCCGTTTGATTATACGGTTAAACATTTTACAAAATATGAATATTGCATTTATGAAATTTATTTGTATCCCAATGATAGGAAAATGTTGAATGCATTAACAATAAATAAATACTTTAATATAGATATCAATAGGGGCACAACGCGGGAAAATGTCTTTGTTCACTACATCTGACATTTTTTGTTGTTGCTATATTTGAAAAGAACTTTGCTTCGAATTTTGACTGAGAAATGCATAATACGCAATGTCTTCTGCTCAACTTCATTC
>JAZAYU010000281.1:446799-500050 GCA_038501625.1 Corbicula japonica
GGACGTATAAATTTACGCGATGGACGTATAAATTTACCGGTACATCTTTAAAATACCGGTGCACCGGCATTTCAAATAGCGCTGCAATTTCACTTGTATACGTCCATCGTATATACATTGTATTTATACGACCGTCGCTAAAATTACTTACGCGCCTACATTTCGATTTTGGCTTTTTCGCTATTTATACCCATGTTAATGATAGTCAATCAAAATTTGCCTTACATTCGCCATTTTAAATTCTTGCAGTGTTGACAATTTGTTGAAAAAAATGATGTGAATCTTTAATTGGTTTAAAAATGCTTACACTATGCTAAGACTGACACGTGCATGTAAATGTTGTCCGTAGTGTTGTTTTTTGTATATGTCCATGATATAGTGTTATACATTAATCTAGAAAAATGAAATCTGACTCTACCTATCATCACTTTTATATGCCAATATACACACATTTTAATTAAATATCAAGTAATACTTGTTTATGCATGAAATGATTGAAAGTTGGAAGGCGAAAACAATATGTACTAAAACACTAAGCAACATGAAGTTCGTCAAATGAACGTTTACCATTTGTGATGTGTAATTCACAGAATGCTGCGGACTAGAATTGTATGCAGTTTACGTAAATTTAAATCGATTAACCATGCACAGTATCTTAGAAAAAATTACTTTTTCCGATCCGCCAATGTCATCTTAGCCGAACCCAACCAAAGATAGTGAAGTTTTTTAATGTTCCCGTTAGGAGGTGAAATATTTTCACTTACAATTACACTACGTAAAACACTTCGAAATTAATTTCGAAATAGGCCCGAATTCGGACAGTTCAATGGCGCGAACATGTCAATAAAAGCTGCGAAGATTTCTCCATTATTTTGATCTTTGAATGTTTGAGCCAGTGACCACTATCTTAGCCTATTCCATGTACACTGTATCTGTAAACAGTTAATGGGCCGTTAGTTTCTTATGCTAAAGGCTTTTCGGAGGCGAATCTTTGAGTTTAACTGCAACTTAATACCAAAGAGATTCATAGGGTAGACCTCTCGCAATGCACACGGATATTAAACTGCGTCACTTTGTGGTAAACCCAATAGTTAGAATTTTAGGGATTGCCTTTTACATGCCAATCACTACAACAATGTCACATGTCATTGAATTTTCTAACTATACTAGACAGGGACGTGTAAGAAATATATTTACACACTAGATGTTATTAATTATGTTTTTACTTGATCAAGGCAAATATTTTTATGACAGAACAAATTGTCAGCAAAAACCTTTCTAAAGAAAACTGGCGATTTCGCTAAACGAAAGTATATTTCCATTTTACCCTAAGCTACAGTCGTATTCCAACGGATTTGACGTAAAAATTACTTTTATTTCACATAACATTTCACACTTACAATGCCGGTACAGTTTTTTATGTATGTGAATGTATTGGAAAAAATGACATTAAAACCGAAAAATATGAAATCTTTTCATGGGATTCGAACACACAACCCTTATGTCATACTACCAGAAATCGGAAGCGTTACTGCCATGGCCATGAAATCTTTTGTTACGGGTCTGTACACTTTCAGCATAATGAGCCATGATGGGAATATCTAATATCCCTATGTGGAATATTCCAAAAATCTATAAATACAAAGGTACGTTCACGGCTCAATGCGTAAAATCGGACTATAGTAAATAATAAAAAATAAAACTATAGTCCGATTTTACGCGTTGAGCCGTGAATGCACTTTTGTATTTATAGATTTTTGGAATATTCCTCAAAATGGGGAAGTTAGATTTTCCTATTATATCTTAAATGTTGAAATTGAAAGACATGTAACAAAAAGGTTTCATAGCCGTGGCAGTAACGCTTCAGATTTCTGATAATGTGTAATAAGGGTTGTGAGTTCGAATCTTGTGAAGAGGATCTTATTTTTAATGCCATTCTTTTCATTACAAAGATATTGACACCGACAAAAATGCCATAAAACAGTGCAAATGCCGAGTAAGCTTTCATCAAGTAAGTTGATAGATGTCGCGATAGAAGCTTACACAAAATACAGTTTTCGGACGATGCCAATACATTCTACAAAATTGCTTTGAAAAGAAGAAAATGTTATGAAGGTTCCTTTAACTACAATTGTTTACAGAAAGTCAGGATTCAGAACTGCCAGTGCCCCTTTGAGGCAGCGGTAAATGGGGGAAGGCAAGCTGCTAAACAAAAATATATTTTAAAAAAAATGAAAAGGAACTTAATTAAAGGGCTTTGCAAAAAATAATGATAAACCAACAATTAACTAAATAATATCATGCTAACTAAATTAATATTTAAAAACGTAAATGAAAGACAAAAATAAAAAAAAATTACTTTAATTGGATTCGAACTTGCAATGTTTGGTATCATAGCTCGAGATCCTTACCCACTGAGCTATTTCGCCGTGACAAACTATTTGCTGCTGAACAGGTTTTAATGTCCTATAAGTTAAGTATATTAACGGTACCTTTGTAAATTAACGTACTTTACCTATTTGGGATTATAACAATGGACTTGTCCAAAAGGTCACAGCTCACGGGTCAAAATCGAACTATACCTTATTCTCGATTTCGAAATTACCTCTTTATCCCGTTTTACGGTACCGATCGTACTTCGGTCAGAGTGGTTGCCGATAATGGCGGTGTAGAGTGTATTGAGAAAACCGTGTTATACAACGGTAAATGTTGAAATTAGCGAACACTTTTAAATGATTTCATTTCCTTTAGCAATATATTGTAACTAGTCATACAGATTATCTAATGCTGGGACTTGAATGTAAAATTTTCTCGTCCTATATCAACCTTTACGGACAAAGCTAACGCAGCTATCCTAATCCTTGACCGAGAAAACTGATAAAGTAACATAAAACGAAATTACTTTTGGTGTCAATCAATATATTTCAACATATGCAATAACTTTCTACTGATAATTTTGATGAATTCAATAAACATTTTAAAATACGATTAATTTTACGCATAGCTGCTATGTTGTCATACATACGCGTACCCCCCCCCCCCCCCCCCCCCCTCCCCCTCACCGATTGTACAGAAATATCGACTTCCGTTGTTTAGACTCTAATTTCGAAATGGTCAATATAACACAATATAAATATTTTGCTTTAACTCTACATGATATCTGTTTTCATTTAACGAGTTTACGTGCACGTCGGCTGGGCGGTTGGCTGTATTGTTTATTCACTTCTTACCGATGCATTAGCGTGCACCTCTTTTATAGTATTTTATTATATTGCTGTACACTAATAAAATGTCAACTAGAATGTTTTTTTCGGTTTGTATTAAAAAGTGTACATCTCAAAAGATATATGTTCGGCATTTTAAGTTCATTTCCGTTCTGGAGAAAGGTGGATAATCACGCTAGTGATGCATCGACCGTGTCCTGCTAAGAGTGACATACCCGCTATGCGTAATTCAAAATTATCACAGGCGGATATCATTAAACTTTATTAGTGTGTCAAATGTGAGTAATAATGTCATATCTGCACAAATTACAATATTTTATAAAAAAAATATCTTTAATCACTTCACTATCGTATTAAATTTCACTTAACTACTATCGTATTAAAATTCCAAGAACGAAATATGAATTTTCCATTATTCAAAATTGATTACGGGTAAGTTGGAACCACGACCGCCAGTTTCAAAATTAACATGACTGCCAACCGTTTAGACCACTCGTCTAATCGGGTTGATATCAAGATTTGTAGTTAATGAGTATATATCAATGGTCTTAAACCAGGTGGAATAGGCCTTTCCCATAACTAGGTTGTCGTTCGTGGTAAATTATTGATTACATCCCTTTAATACTGGTAACTCACTTCCGGGTACGCTCAAAACAAAATGGACGTTAAAGAGATCGACGATGCCTGTAAACATATACGCTGAAATCATATCAGATGTATGGAAAGCAACATTTGAATTATCATATATTATATAATGATAACTAAGAAATAAAATCGTCATAACTAAGAAAATGCACTTATAATGGCGCTTTCGGTTATAATTCTAGCGTTCCGTATCTTCCGGCAGCCCGCTTCTAGATATTCGCTCGATCAGTATATGACCTAAAAATATGAACACAATATAAACTCAAGTTTAAGGTACTTGACTCTATGAATAGATGATTACTTGAATTATAGCAAAATATTACAGATTAACGCTAGAGTTAATATATAAATTTGGCGCTTTCGGTATGTGAAATATAACGTTAAATATTATTATTAAGCACGCATATAAACTATCTTATTGTCAAATTCAAATTATTTTTTATTAAATCATTTACATTTGAAAAATCTTGCATTATAAAAATGAATTTTCATTAACATACTTGCAATCATAACGTTGCTTTCGGTAACTTTCGACGATTCACTTTATGATATTCGCTAGCTTTTGGTACCTTTTTAAGTTGTTATGAATATATTATTGAATGACAATAATATATTCGAAATTTAAGATGTATAATTATAATTATATGTAAATGAAATTTATTTGGCGATTTCGGTACCGTATGTGACATGCAAAGTTAAATATAAGTGCTACCAATCTGAAATATGGTAGTTAATACAAGTTAATCTTCTGTTAATTTTATCAAAACGTACTTTTATTTAAATTCACATATTTATTGTGTATCAAACTTCTTCAGTTTATTGTCATATTCAGTTTTATGATTAATTTCATTATCGACCATCTTTATAATTCTTTGTTAGCGGGTTAAAAATTTTACTACCGAATATGTAGATATCCCTTATAGTTGCCTTGGTAATGATTGCTCGATGCAGATAAATTATCAGATTTGTATCGATTTTACATGTACATTATGACAAGCAATCTTTTACATAAGGAAACAACTAAATTTTAAGCAAGAGGGAAGGAATACCGCTCTCATTAAGGATTACCTTAACTGCATTTCAAAAGTAATGTATTATTGTTGATATCCGACGGATTTAACCCTGTTAAATAAGTACGCACATGTACGGTCTTTTTGCCAATTTCAAATAAAATCTGAAATCTTGTACTAAATAATCAGTATTTAAACGAACATTAATTTTTCTTTCTTTTTATTTGCGGTAAAATCATACTTAAACTCTAATTGTAATCTTGTCTCCTTTATTATCGGACGTACCCGGAAGTGGAAAGTAATTTCTCGGTCATGAACACTTCGTCAAACGGAAAGTTATTTTAAAGAGAAACTACCTAGTTATGGGAAAGTATATATCGACATTATACATATATATGTAATATTAAAATTAGAAATAAGAGAATCGTTAGTTGCTTTAAAGAGAAGGAATAATTGTGAATATTCCTCTGGAGTCCTCCCGCTTTAAGTCACGTGGTGTATAACTGTATGGCATTTATATGTCGTGCGTAAGCAGACTATCGAAATCATAACAGCCACCATATACCTTGGTGAGGCCATTTGACATTGATAATGTAAAGAACTGTTAATAGTCGGTTTGGACAGTATTTGAAGTTAGAATGTTGTTCTTTTTACGGATATCCACTGCTCTCTAGCTGTCCGCTTTGACTGTCTTTTCAGGAGACGCGCTAATTAATGGTCCGTGCCGCAACCACTGATTTCATCAGCGCTTACGGTGACAAATTAATTATGGCAGATTCTGCGGCAGAAGTAAACTCGGACCAAGTAAATAACTTGGTGCTGATAATCACACGTGTCGGGTAGTGTACAGTATCCGAATAAACAATTAATTATTAAAAGAAATTGTCAAATGATGAAGTATGGGAACGGTCAAAATAACTTTTGTTTTGTGTTATTTTCTCCCGAAAAAAAACAACACCTTTACCATACTTGCTGCAACACCATGCAGAAAGTCGAGTTTTTTTCTTTGTTTCTTCCTCAAAGACCCGCGACCGCCAGCCCCAAGCTCTACGTTTTTCATTCAAAAAGCTGAAAGTGGGATTTGTGTATTCTTTTTTAAAAATGAATCGATTTTGATTAAAAATAGACCAGATAAACATCTATTCGCTGTCTACGGAAGAATACTAAAAAACCCTGCCCCATAAAACTCAAAAAAGTTAGAATTGTAAAAATTATCTTACATCTATCACATCTACAACAATTTCCCACGATGCGGATAATTAAATTCTTAAATTGTCATCTATTATATGTTACAATTACAATTAAACAATACAAAATACGAAAAATTCACAACACCAATCCGCATTATGTGCGCTAGAGTCTGGTTCCCATCGTACTGCTAACATTTTCGATAACGTTGTGGTAGGATCAGGATATCAAGACTATATATGCGCTCAAACCAAGTAAAACACTAGACGGGTCCCAGATTTTATCACATGTATCAGTCCACTGAATTTTATCACTTGTACCCGTCCACAGACGTATGCGAAATGGACGAGTTTACTTTGAAAATAGGATGCCATTTCTTTTAATCGACTCGTCCATTTCCTGCTGTCCATTGCCGCAGGCTAACGGCGTGTCACCTGCTGGTGTCGTACATAAATATACAGGCTGTTGTGTACTGATCGTAGGCAGATTAAGCTTCAGGTTTTTTTATTAGATGTTTATATTGTCACATTTTCAATATTTGCTGCTATTAAAAATGAAATTTCGAGGTTTTAAGCATAAAACATATTTCAGAGCGAATGAATGAGAGTATGAACGATTTCAGACATCACTACACTTTAAGAATCACCGAATTTACGCTTATAACATGCCACCAAACGTGTGCCCCCATAATCGGTGTCCGTGCCCCCAGTGCTCCCCTCCCCACGCAAGATTCGCCCCTGGTTAAGTGTCAAAATCAAGTTGCCTTATAAGTGCTGCCCTGACATCATCATCATCACCATAATCACTATCATCATCGTCTTAATCATTATCATTTTGTGTTCATCAAATTAACGGGTTACTGATTTTTTTAATATTCGGAAATGGATCAAAAAATCAACCCTTCTGATAATTGTTCAGTATTACATGAGACAAGTATTGACAATTAAACAATTCCGGATTGCTAAAACGTTTACGTCTTTTAATAAATATTTGTTTCTTCAACTGATTTAGATAGCCCCATAACATATAATTACAAAAAACTTTTATCTCTTTACCACATGGGATATATTTGTTAACCCATAGACACACAATGTAGATCCAGATCAGCCGGTATATATCTGGTTATTTATAATCAAATAGCACTGGGTAGATACATGACAGCATGGATGTGCCAACCAATCTGGATCTATACCGGTCATCTATACCATACAAGTCGTATATATGAAGTGAAGGGTTATAAGGGTGACGCTAAAAATGAAAAAATGCAAGATTTTATAGTAAAACAGACTTAACGATAGGTACTTTTCGTAATTTTACAAGAAATTATTAGCGCTTATACCTCTGATAAAATTCATGTTAGGTATTAAAATTTTAAATTCTAAAATTTATTTGCTTTTTTGTTTATATAGAAACATTTGAATTACTACTTAAAACTAAAATCTATCCCTACGTTAATGATTATCTTTGTCTTCGGCTGACATAATATAAATTCGTTTACAACAGTTACTACATTTTAGAAAATTTGCAATGGAAGTAAAAGTCAGAATTTAGCATCTGGTCTCTCAAATAATCGAGTTTAAAGAACATGCCGTGTGATGCAAGAGCATGCTCGTTTTCTTTGGGATATAAGATTATACTTCTAAATGAACTGATCACGTCGATAAGAATACCTGGCGGGGCGTAACCAGTCATAGTCACGAGACAGTAAGCATCCGGTACCTTTGAGACTCGGTGACAATATTTATCAAATTGCCCCTTTTTAAAAGATTCAGCGAATATGGTTCATACAGAGGTTGCAAAAAAAAATTCAAGGACTTTTTAAGGACTTTTCAAGGACTTACCAGGTATTTTCAAGGACTTTTCTTGGCGGCAGGAACTTCACTTTGTAGATGTTTTATATTGTAAAATTCGCTTATAATTTTATTTTATTTACAGTCAGCAGCTAATAAGTGGTCAATAGATTGCCTTTCAAATAACTTTGCACAACTATTACCCAAGACACATTGTGTGTGAGATTTACATTTACTCAACATCGACTTTTAATTCTCGGGTATTGTCATTCAATGTCAGAAATTTATTAATTTTCTTGTTGAGGGATTCATCAAAAATTACCACATAGGCCCCAGTAATATGACTATTCAGAAGATTTTTCAGATAATCAGCGATACCAAAAACGGCCAAATACGCTGCTTTTCTTTCTCCGCAACGAAATTGTGTTGCAACTTTGCTATCCGGAAACATTTCCTTAAATAATTTGTCAGTATTTTCAGAAGATTTGTATGACTGATGCGTTGCTATAAGTCTCAGAGTCCACAGAATTTCTGCTCTCAACACAGTATCCTTTACAATGAAGTTTGTTAATGCAGTGGTATGACAGGGCACCGAGGGTTGGGTGGGGGGTGCTGGTATGCAAAGTTCATTATTATTTGCACCTTGTTTTGGGGTTGATAGAGCCTGAGGTGAACCGCATGGCTTCTGGACGAAAAACGATTTAATGCACTCATTGTCATTTCTCATGTCTGCTCTGTTCTTGTGCCTTTCGCTTTTCATGTGCGATTTTAGGGCACTCTCACCCATAGTGCCAATGTCAATAAGTTTGTCACATAGGGAACAAAGGCATTTTCTTAAATTCTTTGAGCCAAGGCTTGTATGACTCCTGAGAGAGCCATTTGGCAGAAAAAATACACTTATTTTTGCTCATTTAAAAAAAAAAATCCGTTGTTTTCCGGCGCATAAAAAAAGTTGATCGTGAAAGTTGCAAACGCTACTATTTCCCGTACTATTGCGTACCGGTACTGTACCATACGAAAGTGACTGTCGACTCGTCTGCTGCACCGATAAACATTCCAAAACCCCCAAAATATATATTTTTCTAGTTTTAAATGATATGATCTTCGATATTTCAGTCATTTACCAAGGATTACATAAAAAAGGTGCTGAAATTGAAAAATTCAAGGACTTTTTAAGGACTTTTTTTTACTGTCAGAATTAAGGACTTTTCAAGGACTGGGCACTAAATTCAAGGACTTTTCATCCCCTGTGCGAACCCTGGCGATCGGAAAAAAAGAAATTGAATAAAGGAATGATGCTAAAAAGAAGTCAAATATTTTGTATTCATTGATCGATGAATAATATAACGCCGCCAATACAGTTCTTTTGCTGTGGGAGAAGCGCCAGACGCGTAATCAAAGTAAATTTATCACATACCTTCCGGTGTGGGAGTGTAATAACATCCGTTATATATTTTCGATATATAACTAGTTATATAACATAGCCGAATCACTATTCATCCGCGTTATCAGCGATCAAAACAAATCTATGAAAATGACTTACTTTGGCCATCTGACCACTTCAGGCAAGCAATCAATTTTCTATAAGGATCTTAAGCATCCCTCATATTGATAATATCCGCGGAAAATATAACTCTGACATCTTGTTTACTCCGTAAGATAGCAATACGCCGAAAGTCTATGATGAAATTCAACAACAGCAACAAAGCCATTTTCATTTCGTTTAGATCGAAAACAAAATGACCCAGACGCTGACATCGTTTTCAGAACATCGTCGGTGTGATCTTACAACATCCCCGAAACATAAAAACACTAGAAACACATTTTCAATCCAAATTTCCAGTTTATATCCAGCAAATTTCAATGTTGTCATATGCCGCTATGAAAGTTTACACAAATGACGTCAATACACTAGATCGATTTATTTAAATTAAACACAACTTCAGAAGCCTATAAATGATAGATTCTTTTATCTAGACTCTAGCGCAGTTAATTTTATTAATTTGTTAAAACTTACTTTGGCAAATGGGAAAACGGTAGATAAATTATTTTTGGACTAGCTTATGTATCACCCGATACGACCGAATTACACACGTTTTAAGTTCGCTCTACTAGGCGATAGAAAGGGACATTTCATGGATTGTGCTTGTTTTTTCAGGGTATGTGATAAATAGAATACATCATTCGTGATCATTTTATACTGAAATTATTAAACTCGTCATCTAAATCGATATAAAACTCGGCAAAAGCCTCGTTTTATATCGATTTAGACGACTCGTTTAATAATTTCAGTATAAAATGATCACTCATGTTGTATCCTCTATGTATATCATCATCTGCTCGCAACACTTGTGTTGTTGTTGTTGCTGCTGCTGTGTTTAGTTATTAAATAATGATATAAATTGTGTCATACTCATAAGTATACGCATGCCTATATACTGAAACCATTAAAGACACAAACATTTCAATTAGTGCGATTAATTAGGATGATACCTATAAATTACTTCTTAACAACAACATCATCAACATTATCAACAACAACAACAGCAACAACCCTTATTTTTCAAGATAACAAAGAAAAATAGACAGGTAATAATATAATAGCGAGTTCTACTGTTAAGTAAATAGTAAAATGGGAACTTGTTTTTACCAACACAGCATACACAAATTAAAAAAGGGTTAACTGCTTATGAAGAAGAAATATAAATACACATAAATAAAATAATATTAACCTGTTTAAAAGACAATTTAAAGAGGTCAGGTAAAAGTCAGAGATTATTTTGGATATTATTACTTTGTTAAAGTCTTGCTCGAATTCATAATGCGGTTATCGTGATTAAACGCGATTTCAAAAGTTTCATTTTAGTTTAACTAATGAAATGCTGGCATTTCAATTCATATCGCACTTGGAATTATAAAGCATGTAAATGATAGATCTTGCTCGTTTTCGCGCATCTCACTATGTCCAATAACTTAAGTTTGCCCAACGGAGCGTAACAGATCAAGAAGTAACAGCACAAAAAGCATCCGTTATCTTGACGCCTCAGGGCGATTATGGAAGGGCAATATTCTTTCACTGAAATGCAGTTTAGTTAAATTTTAGTTTGGCTTAATTTATAGACCGCTCAGGCACTTTCTGTTTCTCGCGAGAAATAAGTAATTTTTGTTGCCGAATTTCGTTTAACATAAATTACAAATTTATGCAGAAATAACAATAACTTTAAAACAGTTACAGTACTGTTGTAAGAAGGGCATCTATTTGCCAATCAGCGAAACGATATGAATCAAATTCATTGTCAAAGTACTACAACATCTGCGGGTTTATTTATGGTTTTGTTGTTGTTGTTGTTTTGTTAAGTCATCACAGCTTGTTGATCATGAATCGCACAATACCTATAAAATAATCGTATGACAATATAATGGTATATTCTGAAAATTAAAGAATGTCACAATAACATCTTAATAGCGCGAATGATAAAGAGTTATATCGCAATAACATTCTATTTCCTTTTCTGTACATGTAAGTAAGCGTTTATAATACAGTGTTATTTTATAATGTATTTTTAAGTGCCGTGTTACATTTGAAATTGAGAAATAACATGACATGAATGATTAAACACAAAGTTATGTCCTATTATATTTCCGTTAAGTTTGTTATAATTTAATGTTAATTATCACTTGAAATCATGCACAGATGAACATTTCTGAAATTCTCGTGGCAAAATATGCGATGCCATGAATAAAATATTGCGCCTTTCTGACGTTAGCGAAAAATAATCAAACCGTGTTTCCATTTTCAATTGCCAGAATCATAACAAATGTGAATCCTTAAATTAAGTTTGGAATAAATATTATTCATTAAAAGCGCGGAACTAACTTAGCAGCGGAAAGACAGTTTTTGCATCAGGTGCATAATTGAAGCATATCATCCTCTGCGGGTAAAATATTTGTTATTGATGATGATAATGACGATGATGATGGTGATGATGATGTTGTTAGTTATTAGTAACTGTAATTTCCTTAACACGAATAAATTTTTAACGAAGTCATACTATTTTCAAATAATGATACTCTATGATAAAACAGGAAAATACCATGAACACAATATAGCCCATTGCAATCACTTATTAATACTGACTTAATTTATATACAATATTGTGAAAATTGAATTTAGTAGCAAGAAACATCAGAAAATATAGTTGCCTTTCTACAAAAACATTTCGATCATGAAATAAAACGATAAAAGACAATATCAATGTTTAAACTGATATTATCGGTTAATTTCCACCAAAGATTTTGGAACCGGTAGCCGTCGCTGAAAACGGATGTCTTAAGATAAGGTTACGTAACATTGCGTGACCAGTCATAAACGCCCCTTCCGTTGAAAAATCATCAAGCGTGCTTCCCATAAATCTCGCAAGATCTCTCATCCGCAAGATTTGACTCTTCGGTGAAAATAAAACTGATATTCTTAAAAAAGGTTGCCTAAAATGTTGTAACCGATTGTAAAAGTCCATGTTTAGCGCCAACCATGCAGTTAAAACAGCATCTGGCATGGTAAATCTCGTAAGAACTCTCCTTTTTCGGAACTGCGAGATTTATTAATACTAGACTTTAAAACTGATGTTAATGTTACGATATGTTGCGTAACCCGTCATAAAATTCGTTTATGTACCACATCATATATTAAATTACTTAGAAGTAATATTAACATTTTGAATAAACTAAGAATTTCCTCTTATTTGTTAATTCGTGACATGTATGTTTTAAGAAAGGATCACGTTAGACACCAATATATGATCGTAGATAATTGTTAGACTATATACTAACTTTAAAGACGACAATCAAACACGACAACAACAACATTAACAACATTCAATAATTTAGAACAATTAAAAATTATCAACAAAAAACCCACACGAATCTTACATAGCACATGCTTTTGGCTAATATACAGGGAAACAGAATTTTACAAAATAGTTTTTGCGCAAATCTAGTATATATAATAAGATAGATATAGGTTCCCCTAAATAAGTAATTGAAGTAAATATTGGCAATTTATTATTAATTAAAGAAATATTAACTAATTAAGCTTCCTTTATCATCATACGCCCCCACCCCACCCCCCCCCCCCCCCCACACACACACATACAAGAAAGCGCTAGAATGTGTTTTCTTCTTTTTAAAAGACATGAGCTTGTAAAACAATCAAATATATGGTGAAACAGGAAAATACCCTGTCAACACATTATAGCCCGAATCACTTTTTAAAACTGATTTTTGTGTATTTATAATATTGTGAAAAAAATATTTAATAGCAAGAAACTTCAGATTCTATATTTGACAGTCTATAAAACATTCCGATCATTAATTTAAATGATAAAAGACAATATCTAAGTGTGAAATGACATTATCAGTTTATTTCCATAAAAGATTTTGGAAACGGCGAGATTTATTAATAGATGGAGCTGAAAGCGGATGTCCTTAGATACGGTAACGTATCGCGGCGTGACCAGTCATAAAACTACCTTCAGTTGAAAGAACAGCAAGCGTGCTTTACATATCTCTCGCATAATCTCTTATCCAAGAGACTTCAAGATTCTATGAAAATAAAACCGATATGTATTAAGGTTGCGTAACATTTTGTTAAGCGCCAAACATGCAGTTAAAACAGCATCAAGCGTGGTGAATCTCGCAAGTTCTCGCCTCTTTTCGGAACAGCGAGAGAAATAATACTGGCCTTTGAAACTAATGTCGATATTGTGTTATATTGAGTAACCCGTCATAAAATTCACCGACATGGGGCGAAATATGCATCTTATATTTTCAGTTAACACACTGGGATGTACAAATGTATTTCAATGTAATTTTATCCGGAATCTCAGGAAGATCATCATCATCATCATCATCATCATCATCATCATCATCATCATCATCATCATCATCATCATCATCATCATCACAGTCATAGTGTACAGCAGAAACAAGACAATAAAACAACAACATCATCATCATCATCGTCGTCGTCGTCGTCATTATCATTGACATAATTAGACAAAATCCGGACAAAATCTCCGGATTATTAAAGAAAAAGTTTTGGCAGGCCTGCAACAATGAAAACATAATATACAAGATTTTTATTAAAACGCAAACCGAACAGAACCGATGTATATTAACGTCATGTACTGTCGTATTCGTAAAAAGAACGTGCATTTATTCTTATAATTATCATGAACATGCGAGCTGTTCTGATGTATCATGGCACAAAGAAGAACAGAATTTTTAATGGGGGCCTACCGATAGTCAGATAATCGTCATCGTCATTTTGAAATCGTTTCCAGCTTCACACATATTAAATGGACGAAATGGTATTTTGTCAAATGGAACTGCATTGTTGTAAATCTTTTCATTTTTTGAATTAAATAGTTTCAACGTTGTGATAAATCATCATCATCATCATCATCATCATCATCATCATCATCATCATCATCATCATCATCATCATCATCATCA
Source organism: Corbicula japonica (assembly GCA_038501625.1). NCBI lineage: Eukaryota > Metazoa > Mollusca > Bivalvia > Venerida > Cyrenidae > Corbicula > Corbicula japonica. The sequence continues at coordinate 461,170 of JAZAYU010000281.1, forward strand.
TCATCATCATCATCATCATCACAACAACAATCATCACCACCATCATCATCATTATGATGATAATGATTATCGTGATGACTATTATGCCAGGCATAGAATCTGCGTATTATACAGATGTTGAACAAAATATGATTGTTTAAAAGGTAGTTGTTGTTTTCCAGCTGTAATGTCTTCGTTTCCAATTTCACGCTTACAAATGGCTGTAGAATAGTTCATTTTCGTTTGGCCAGCGTGTGATTTTCAACAGTGCTCAGTCACTTATAAAAAGTGACAAAACAAAATACCAAGATTTAATCTTTCAAATGGCCCTTAAAAGTTTCACTTGTTATGCAAGATTAATGTCATGTCCGTCCCTCAAGCGTTTGTTTCCTTTTATGCTTGTTTTTTTCCATGCTGAATCTATATGCAGCAATTTGATTTTGCAATTGTTGTTGTTGTTGTTGCGTCAACATTTTGCGTGCGTTTTTCTGTGCCTTCAGAATGTAGACACATGCTAGAGCCAAGGAAAAATATCACATCTTTTGTAACATTTTCGTTTTATGCACATTCCATTTTCAACAAAGTAAAAATTTATATACAAAATATTAGTTCAACAGTGATTAAGTATGATAGCGCCAGAGCCCCTCAGTCGCTTTAAAAAATAGAGTAACAAAACAAAATCCCAAAAATCTGATGCTTACAAATTACTGAAGTAACGTTAAGGTAATTTAAAAAAGCAGTTTAAAATTTAACATATACGTATTATGTCCGTCCTTAAAACATCCGTTTTTATGCCTGTTGTTGAATTTAATTGTTAAAATTCCATGCTCTTCTTGTTGTTGTTGCTGCTGCTGTGGTTGTTGTTGTTGTTGTTACAGAATGTGCCTTTCAGATTCTTACGCAACTTTATTTTTTTTAAATTTGAGTTATAATCGGATAAAACATATTTGTCAATGCGCTGCCTTTAACTGTCAATTTGTTCACTTCTGATACTATTTAAAACCTATCCAAGCTTCAAAAACAAAAATATTAGTATGATGAGTGAACAAACTCTTCTATTTACGTTACAAAAAATATTTAATACTCTAAAATGTTATACATACGTTTTTCTTTCTTTAGGTTAATTTCTTTTTAACATTCAATTTTATTAAAAAAATAATTTAATTTTGTTTTAAACTTAATGTTTTAAACCTATGGCTATTATTTTGTAATTCGGTTCGGAGTTGCCAAAATTCAATAAAAAAATGTCTCGGGTTAAAGCAATATTGTGACAATTATAGATCATATTTTATCTCTCACCAATTCTGTACAACACTTTTACCCTACAAAAACACAATCATATTTTACTACTTACTGAGTGTACAATTGATCTTCAGAAGGACCGTTATCACGCCCCCCGCTGATAAGATCTGTGCCTTGCTAATTGGATTATGTAACGTGGTCATATAACACGAGGTCCTTTAACTACGATTCGTACATGTCGCCAGCCACTGATTCAATTAGCGCAACTGGGAACAATTTTTGCGGGACACGCGCGATGATGATAATAGCCTTATATCAACGAAACATCATTACATTGATGAAAACATAAATATCAGTATTATAAAGTCAGGCTGGTTTTCTTGCGTGATTATTAAATCAAATCATATGAAGTGGAAATGTTCAGCAAAATATGGCTAACTAAATTATTTTCAGGTCGGCAGAATGATAAATATTTTAAGCTTAAAGCTTCATCGGAAAACAATAAGTTGAGCGTTATCTTGAGTTGTTCATGTTGTTGTTATTGTTGTTTGTTATTTTGGATTTTGTAGATGGAGACATTTCTTCGGAAAGCTGAATAAATCGTTATCTAGTAGTAGATTTGTTGTTGTTGTTATTAGTATTGTTGTTGTTGTTGTTGTTGATGATGATGATGATGATGATGATGATGATGATGATGATGATGATGATGATGATGATGATGATGATGATGATGATGATGATGATGATGATGATGATGATCTATCGGTCATAAAAAACATTTTGGTATAAATAAACTTTTAAAAATGATTTTTTCTTGTTTTAAAAATACGTAATCTTTTAAAACTAATAACAAATGTGATCTATTTGCTTTCCCCTTGTCCATTTATTTCGTTTTGTAGAGCATGAAAAAAAACGTTAGTCATACGAATAAATTGCATTTTGTGTAGCATGTGCGTTTAATGCGCTTGTCATTTTAGACACGTGTTATATTCATGAGAAACAAAGAGTAAAACATTTTAAAACATCATGAATATAAAACTAGTCATAAGCTTTGAAATCGGGGTAGATTTTTCTGAAATATTTAGACTGCATATATCTTTGGTTCCTAAAACAGTATATTGAAGCAGCTGATAATGAATTTCGTAATAAGACGACGCTCCTTTCTAAGTGAGTTTATTGATATCCTCGACAACCATTTCTTTCAGTAATCTCCGACAACAGCAGACCAAACTGTACGCAATCACCGACAGCAGCAGAAGAGAGCGTGTTCAGCAGACCAGCACATTATTAAGTGAAAGGACACTGCCGCGGCTGTTACTAGCGGTGCCGCATTTTTTCGTTCAAAAGTGTTGACGAAAAAACAGGTATAAGACCTGTAAATAGACTTTCCTATATACACGATATTAACATAGCGTGTTTCAAAAGGCTGGGAATCATATCTGGTACCATTTGATTTAGGGCTAACTTATATGCTTTTGAAGCTAAGTGTTAATACTGTCCATTTCCAGCAAACAATGTAGGGGTCATGTATCGATTAACAGAGATTTTACACATTGGTCTGAGTTTTTCACTTCTGTGTGAACTTCAAAACTGTTTTACATATGCCATCTTTAAACCAGGGCCTTTTTTCATATACTGGATTTTAAAACATAAATTTGCTATCAGTTTGTCAGTAAAAGCATGTCATTTACTAAACAGGCTCCTTTCTGGTCATACTAGCCATTTAATGCCCCCAAAATACAAAAATGGGACTATATAGTTTCAGCGATTTTCAGACTAGCCCGAGTATATAAATTAGAAATGATACTAGGAAAATTAAAATATCAATTTAAAATTAGCAGTTCAGTATATAGTTTATTGATGTTTGTTTTCTGCGGTTATGTTGCAATGAAAATGATGACCATCGTTTTTAATACAATTTTGTTGAATGATGCGTTCACTTACACGTTTCACAATAATACATGGTGACCAATCATAAAAATGTATTAAAAGATAATATTCCCATTAGATAAAAACCACACGTTTACCTTTAAATCGATCAGCAAGTAAAAGTTTGAAATAATAATAATATTTTTAATAAAAACTTTTATTACGGAAAACGCACCGCATGGTCTTTACTGAACAACAACATGACGCGGAATGTAAACAAATATCCCGAGCGTGACCGTCATAATATTTCCATATGTTCTTACCTGAAAATGTAGATTTACTGCTTAAAACAATGATTTTCCTCAGCATATATTCAATATCTGTGTAAATTAAATTCACATATGGAATTTGTTTTGACATGTTTATTGTAAGCGCCGTTTATTTTCAGAGCGCATGTTTTTGTTCTTTTCTACACGGGATGAATATATACTAGCCCAAATTTCTAAACCGCCACCTAATATAAGTGGAATTTTCTAAGTCGTCTTGTAAGCTATTCTAAAGAAAATTGGGATGAAGAATAATGAATATAAGTCACATACACATCAGTTTAATTATTTTATTAAAACATAATGATGCGTGTGTGTCTTATATTTTTTATTCTACATCCCAATTTTCTTAAGAAAAGCTTACAAGACGACTAAGAAAATTCCACTTATATTAGGTGGCGGTTTAGAAATTTGGGCTAGTATATTTATATAAATATTATTCTCTATTATTTTGCATTTCTATAACTGAATCGTGGATTCGATCATAAGCGCAAATGGTGGAAAATAATGTAATGTTTCATGAATATTGTGTCTACTTTTATTACTTGTTTGCAATGAACTGTTCCAAAAGATATAATTATAAAATACGCCTTTTTTCTTATAAGAAAAAGGAGCAACTTAATTTTTGCTTATTATATTTCCGTTAAGTGATATTCCATACTTCTTTTATTCTATGCAGGGGCGTAGGCAAGTTTTGGATATTGGGGCGGCGAATTTTTTAAAAAGATTTAAATAGTGAAAGTTTAAATAATTTAACTGGAGGTGTACAAAGTGTGCAGCTCGCAGAGTGATCATCGCTTTTAGAAATGCAACATTCTTTAGTTGATCGGGGTCTTAGATTGAAAGACCCTTGGTTGATTAGAAAGGTCCATATCTGATCACATGTAATTATGGATAAAGAAAAAGGTTTCTAATATTTATTATACATGAAGTAGATTGAACTCACCAATAAACATAACGTTGTGTGTATCTCCATTTATTTATCGTCGCTACCGGAAGCCCATATAAGCGACGCCTAGTATTAGTTATTTTGGATGATAGTGCAAGATACAGAGTTGTTGTTGTTGTTGTTACTTCCCAGTTTTATGTCCCTCCCGCCTCTGAAGGAGGACATTATGGTGTGGATATATCAGCTTCCCATGGTGAAGGAAGACCCAAGCTGCCCCTCCGGGCAATTTTCAGGCTCGAGCGGGCACCTGGGTAGAACCACTCACGTTCCGCAAGCTAGCTGGTTAGCTTCCTCACATGAAAGATCTTGACCCTGGTAGGTCTCGAACTCACAGCGGTAAAGGGAAAGTGAATGTCAGTCGGAAACCTTCATCACTCGGCCACGGACGCCCCTTTACAAGATACAGAGGATCGGCCCTTATTCTTTTATGTGCCCGGTGTAAAGCACCACTACACTGGACCTCGGTTTTAAGTCCCATCCGATCGACTATTAATTATTTTAGTTGGAGTAGCATGGGATCAAACCAGCGATACCTGGACTCAAACCAGACGCGCTTACCACTTCGCTAATGATCCGCTCTTAAAGATAACATGTTACTAATTATTCTTTTCGATTGACATAGATAAATACAACAAAATCGAATTCGTATTTCCCAGACACCGTCCTTGTGCAATCAAAACCTAATAACAAAAATGCTATTAACACCTTGCGTTCATTTGCAATCGCAAATCCTGTATCCCGCGCAGCTAATTAAATTTGAGGCGTTACAACAATTTTTTTTGAGCGACGAGACTAAAAATATAACGGCGGCAAGTTGAAATATTGGGCGGGGGGGGGGGGGCGGCCGCCGCCGCCGCCCCATTGACTACGCCTATGCTATGTACGTAAACGCTAAGTAAGTGCTCTCTTCAGTTATTAGGCCTTCAGAAATGTCTCTACCTATGGCAACTGTTGCATTTAATAACTGACTAATTTAAAGAGGTGTGATTTCTAATCGAAATAGACACAAATGAAAAGGTATGATCATAGATGGTGAATACGGGAAATGTAAAAACAGCGGGAACAACACGAAACATTCTACCATCTCATGAGAGCTGGAATTTTCTGCAGAAGAGTTCTCTACTTACTTATAGAGAACAATCTTGGCGATTAACTAGTTTGCTGCCTTTGAGCGATGCATGTTTCCTCTATATATATCAGGCAATTCTTCACTGTAATGAAATGTTACCATTGGAGTGTAATCGGAATTGGAATTGGATCGCAATGGGAATGGAATTGGATCGGTTATAGATGATATTAGGATCGGGAGCGAGATATTGTGCCCTCGCATCGTACCTTCGCGTTGTCGCATCGTGTTTTCGTGTCCCCGCATCGTACTTTCGCGATCTCGGATCGTGTTTTCGCGTTTTCGTGGTCTCGCCTCGGGACAGCGAGGCCACGAAAACGCGAAAACACGATGCGAGTTCGCGAAAGTACTATGGGCCATCGTTGTTTCGCGCTATCGACCTCCAGGGCGAGAACACGAAAACGCGCAAACACGATGTGTGATCGCGAAACAACATTGCGAGATAGCGAATAAACGATGCGAGATCGCGAAAGTACGATGCGAGAACGCGATATTAATATCGCGTCCTCGCATCGTAATTTTGCGTCCTCGCATCGTTTTTTCGCGTTCTCGCATCGTGTTTTCGCATTTTCCTAGTTTCGCCTCACCCCCCCCCCCCCTCCCGAAACCACGAACACGCGAAAACGATGCGAGATCGCGAAAGTACGATGCGAGAACGCGAAAGTACGATGCGAGGGCACAATATCGATTGCGCTTCCATTGCGATCCTAACAGGATCCGCTTCCAATCCGCTTCCTGTCCGATTGTTAATTTCATGATTTTCAGTACTGTAGATGACACGGACGTTTTTTCTTCCAGAATAGTCTGTGATTTTTCCCAGAAAAATCTTGGATTTTTCACCAATAAAAAAACAGGGATTTTTCTTCCAGAAAAATATGGGATTTTTCTCCCAGAATAATCTAGGATTTTTCTCCCAGAATGATATAGGGGTTTTCTCCCAGATTTTTCTGGGATTTTTTACACATAATTTTATGGCTATTTTTTAATGCAATCATCACCTTATTGTTATGGAGTTTTTATTTAAATCAAAATAAAAAAAAGTCATTTGTTATATTAAATGGAAGAATGACATTAAAATTAGAAATACATTAATACATGTAGCCTTCTTATCATGATGCATTGGCACGTTAAAGACGCAAATGAAATGAAATTATTGATAATAGGTATGCTTCGTAGCGAAACCTTCGGAAGTAAAGCCAATCTAACCACCAGAAACAAAGACTTAAAAAAATAAAAATTCTCCCATGGGATTTTTCACCCATTTTATAATGGCTGAATTCTCCCATGGGAGAAAAATCCCATTAAAATGTGGGAGAATTTTTAAGTCTCGTTTTTATTAACAAATACTATAATTTTTAATGACAGAATAATTATACAGTGTAATTATCGTTGAAATATTCATTAATAAAAAATTGAAAAAAATCCCATGATTTTTTTCTCCCATTTTCTATAAAATGGGAGAAAAATCCAATGGGAGCTCCCATGGGAGTTAAAAAATCCCATGGGATTTTCAAAACTCCCATGGGATTTTTTCGATTTCAAGTCATCTCACAAGGTCATTTTAACAAATAGAACGATCTAATTTGTCAATTATTTACCAGCTTCACCTATTCTATCATCATATAATCAAATATTGCCGGTAGGACCAATATTTCGGGTAGCTGAGTTTGCGAATAAACCGGATTCGCAAAGATAAACCGGAGCCTGTTATTACTGCCATTAAAATATTTGCTTATGAAGAGTTTTGGCTTACGTTTGTCTGTGCGCTCTAGGACATTTTTAGCCAGATTTTTCATATAAGCTACAGCGCTGGTGGGTCGACACTGTGTACACATTTCAACCTTATTCGTTTAAACACACAATAGAAGTTCATTATATAAATATTTGATGTACTAGTATCATGTAATATGTATCATAGATTGCAAACGCATTATGAAAACCCCTACTTTATATAATCATCATTAGTCCATTTTTTCTAACATGAAATAAAGTGCGTTATATATAATAATAGAGAGACACATATAAAAAGCTTACTCATAATTGGTATTTCTTTTTTTTGAAACATTTCACAAGTATATATTTTTCAGTTTAATAGGAGAAACGACAAGATCTAACAATAAAAGCAGCGATGTAAACGATTTGCATGCATACCAAAACTTTCAAAACGGTAAGTACGATAATTTTCTAAATTGTTAATACAACTGCCTTAGGCATGATTTATAGGAAACTGATAAATGCATATTTGTACTGGGATGATATCAACACAAAGTATATGCATGATCATACAACATAAAAGGTTCCATGTGTACCCCCTATATCGTTTCGTCTGGAACGAAATTGTACGGTGCGTTATCGTAAACCGAGTCCGCAATATTATTTTTAAATTTGTCGTGTTTGATGACTTTTCATCTAGTTTCATACATCTACAACTTATTATAAAGTTGCACAGTGCATGTGTCAGTACAATAACTTGATATTTTAGTGCTTAATTTCTAGCATTTTACATTAATTTTATAAACACAAACATTTCTGACGTACTTGCATTGGCGGACTATTTTGTCCGCGACAACCGCACGCTTAAGCAGTAATGATAAAGACGACTTCTTATAATCTCAGTCTAGAAATTTAGCAGACATGTAAAACTAAGCAGTGGTTGTTTGTGTAATTGAAACATTCTACAATAAACTTGCAACACTGTCAATGCATGTTTTATAAACCTAGCTTAAAATGCAGAATTCACGTCTAACAGATTGAAGCAAAACAATGTCATATTATTCAATTTTTTTTATCATAGGTGACTTAAATTTAATAACAAAAGCTGCGTAAAGGACTACTTTAAATGTGTATTCAAAGTTTGAATAATTGAAAATCAGTTAACATCGTGTGAATACAAGACAGGCTACTTACCTGCATAAAAACTGTTTATTGTCGAAATAGCATTATAGGTTCGAACTTTCATCAGAATGATATGGTTTCTTGAAGTAGTAAAGTAACCTCAAGACGTCTTAAAATTTAGTGACAAACCAATAAGGTATACATTTAGAACACACTGTCTCAAACATTTGCATGTCAATGGTGAAAGAACGCGTATATTTATTATTATAACGTATTTACAAGCTGAATAATCATATAAATCGTTGAAATCTGATTGTTTTTTTATTTCATTTATTTTCATTTCCATAGTCGGCCAGAGTTCATTAGATAGTCCCAGCTCCCCTGTATATGAAAAGCTTCAGCATACGGGTAGGTTTTTAATTAATGTGTAAAAATATATTTTTCCATTCATCGTAATAATGTTTCATCGTCGATTGTTACCATTCTTTTTCTTCTCCATATCATTTATACTTGTTGTAATAATTGGTAAACTGTTTACAAATTCAAGCTATACATGTAGTCATTAAACTATTCAATCTTCCGCAGATTCCGAAAAAGATCAGCAGTACCAACAATTGGCAACATTCTCTGACAAAGACAAGACAGACGGTGAGAAACGTTCTTGAGATATTTTTTTATCGGTTTCCGATTTTTCTTCATGCTGAAATTTATGTTAAGTTTGAAATGTTTAAACGAAATTATGTAAGACAAATGAAGATGTAAAGTGAATATAATATGTAATTTTGCTGATTACACATTTTTTAATATATATCTGACTTTTAATGACACGTTTGAGAGTTTTATTTAAAAACTAATGCTTTCTTTGATTTGCTTATAAACATGGTAATACATATATACTGGTCATCTATGGGTTCGCGTTACTTAACAGTTATCACAATGAAGTAAAGACGAGAAGAAACTTACCTGTTAAATTTTGATTTATTTCTCCTATTCCAACCTTTTCCTGTTATTTAATTCTGAAAATGACCATGGAATATCCAAAAACAATAGAATGCATCCATATGATTGTCATTGGTGTCCGCCATGTTGTCCTGATTACGTTATCATTCGTTTCGCGGTATGTGAAAATTTTTGGAATAAATCGAACACTCGTAGGTTTAGAACACTAAATGTTTAATCAGATAACAAGTTATTTAAAGTGTGATAGGTGAATATGTCAAAACTTTAACTGTTAACTACATTTTAACAAATAACAACTGTTAATCACACTGACTGTAAAAAATTATTCCTCTGGACAGTGCTTGCAATTGAAAGAACTGCCCCTCCTAAGCACCCTCACATCTGTACAATACTTTAAATGGACCCAATGTTTGCACCCATCACACTAAAATTTAGTGGTCGGTTACCTAACTACATATAAACACTTCCGGGGTTATGGGCGGGCAGACGATCTTGTAAACAAAGCAAAATAGGACACAAATAAGGGCAGAAGGTGAGTTTTTTGCTTCATTTCTAACAAAAACACATATTTGATGTATACGAACGAATACTCACCAAGAAACTGCTCATAACTGTTGAAAAAACGTTTTTTCGTCAAACCACAAATACAGGTCAGCAACATGACAAAGTAAACAATCGGTAGAGGGCGCAACGCAAATACCGCGAGACGAACGATGACGCGACACCAATGATGATCAGTATATTGCTTATGATCTTGCACAGTACAAAATTTCCTTTTATAAATATACCTTCGACTTCGACTATCGATGACACGGTAGTAAATTTTATTTCAATGTACTGGTTTTGTTTTGTTTATCAACACGGTCATACAGATGCTGCTCACGAAAACATGAGTCGTAAGAACCACTGTTAGCTGACGATGTCAAACCGCGCGCAGTTTCGTTACGATAACAGGTCATGGTTTCGTTGTGATAACATTATTTGTTTACACTCACGCCTTGCACACGTCCGTAGTTACTGGAAATCATAACTGTGCAAATAAATAAAAGGGTATCTTGAAACAATTAGGCCGCAATGTGCTTTACACTGAAATCCCCAGTCAATCAAATGAACTAATTTAATCGATTATCGTAAATATCACAACCGGCTATTCCATACAAATGTATGAGCAGTTACTGATGGCAATAACGTTTACAGTTGATGAATTACCATTTGTACAGTTCGTGTGTCCGCCATTGCGTCATTAAGGATGTCATTTGCTTTTTCCATTAGTTTATACTCCTCAATGCTCTGACTTTATATATAACACTGCGGTGTTCAATAGTTCTGATCAATCAGCAACTGAATATGTTTCCTTATTTAATGATAAGTCGTTTGTCGACTTCTATTTGTGAATATAAATAACGATGAATAGGTTTTGATGGTGAGTTGATTTTGTGTAGCTGTTGGACAGGGCAGTCTCTGGCTTAAGATTTTGTTTATTCTACCATTACATAGTCCAATACATTATAGGTCATTTGGCATTTACTCGTCACTCCTTCAACACCTTTTCACGGGCAACCTTCAACAAAATGGCACTCTGTGCCTTTAATACTCTCAAATGTAGAGTCTAAATCGATGCACATAAGTATTTGTTAATAAGTGTCACGTTATGCAAATAAACAAATACTTTTTATGTAATACATAGAGAATAAACACTAATAATTACAACAATATTTATGAAAAAAACAGCAACACAATGTCACATATTGGGCATGCTCAAACACAACTTACATATTAGCTCACCATTTCTCTTTGACTTTCCGAAAATTCAACATATGCAAATTATGTTTTTAAATCTCATACACATGCTAAATGTAAACAAATAATTAAAACGAAACCATTACCTGTCTTCGTATAGAAAGAGCTCGCGGTTTGAAAGTGAGTACGTTGTTATTCATAAGGAATATGTGTATGACTCAAGGAACCAGTTGGTCTTGATACCGTATAAATGAAGTGACTGACTGAATTTTTCTCTTTTTCCTCTTAACCTTTCATAACCATTATATTTATTGAAACTCTTAATCATTTAAGGACCGAACAAGAGGGTTTATGAAAATCTGCAACTGTCACACCAGAAAAAAGAAAACAACATCAAAGAATCATCTGAATAGTGACAAAACAAAACATCACACACTTAGAGACCCGTTTAACACTTGTTCAACATGTATCTACATAATTATGTGCATTGCTGAGTAACAAAAAGACATTTAATATATGTGTTGAGAGCAAACTTTGTATTTATATCCCGCATTTGCTGCGATGTTCTTTACATTTTTAAAGCAAACATTTGTAAAATAGAGTGTTAAGTTGTTAAGCGTTCATACAGATAAACTGGAAAATAATACCACTACAACTTTTTTATTAGTGTAAGTGTGCTAGTGATGAAATGATGTTAGTCCCTGTGCTTTCCAATAATAAAACGTGCTGTTTAAATCCCGTTCTAATAAATGTATTTGCTAAAATAGTGATAGCAATTTCCAGAATTATTGAGACATAGTACAATTTAGCCGAAATAAAGACAATATAACCGCATCACTAATAAAACATTGATGAAACAATTAACTATCAACATCTTATTAACGCAATTACCAAGTAACTCCTTTAAAATGATTGAAACACCTGTATTTGGAAAGGTCTCTTTACAACAGATTTCGATTTGTAGTTTAAGACGTTAAGCAAGGTGCATTGATTGTAGTAAAACGAGTATATTCGTTTCAAGAGCAGATTACTGAAATTTCAACAGTTTAAACAATTCAATGTGAGGTTTGTGCAAATAAAACGATTGTTTGTTTAAAAAAAAATCAATCATTGGAGACATCCAAACTCCCCAAATTCTTTTTTACGATCAATCAATTTTCTTTTCTCCATCAATTTTACATTATACCCAGTTTAATGTAAATTTAGTTGTTTTATTCATTAATTTAGTGTTAGTATATGTGGGAGGTCAAAATACTCAAAGCAAATCTAAATAATTACTATGTGTCTCAATGTTCTAACATGTTAACAATTGTCTTCTTAAGTTGGAATGATAAAGAGATTAGCATGTAAAATATACGATTTTGTTCAGTCTTTTATTTGACCATTTTTGACGTCTTTTCTGTAGAGCTGTACTTGTTGACTGCAAAACATGTACACACCTGTGCGATGGGAGTGCCTTTTCGAAAGCAGTGACTATCTTTAAAAACGAGTCATTCATTAAATAAAACAGATCAAGGCTTGGAATTTGAACTGGTTGTTGTAGGAAGACAGGACTATACGACATTGTGTCAGAAATGAATAGATTTGCAGTGTTTTCTAAGTAGTTTACGTTTTATTTTGGCATTTGACATTTTTCAGTCAAACTTTCGCGTTTAACTCGCCGTAGTTTGTTTATTTCAAGATGAAGTGTTGCGACACTTGCAGAAGATAGTCATTATTTATTTACCAGTGCGCTGATATATTTCATGTTTTAGAAGGTTTGGAATTTTCGGAGATAAAACAGAAATACTAACACCACCTCTCCTATAAAATATTTTACCATGTGCTATATGTGGGTGTGCGACCTGTACTTTGGAGAGCGGGTACCAGGGTGTGTAGAACCATAATTATCTGTAAAAAGCTATAACATCGTAAAATCTAAAAAAAACTGTACAATTTTTATGATTACTCTATTAGACTGGTACAATTTACTTTAAGTGTTGTAGTCATTAACATAATTACATTACAACGGATATAAAAGCTTACAACTTAAAATCATTTAACCAATCATATTGTGTGACTTAATTCATTCAGGATAGACATTGAAAAAGACACGGTAAGGTTTCTACTTAAGACGATTAATTAAGAGGCGTATTTAGTTATCTGTCTCGCGACCAATTAATATCTTCAAGTACATATTTATTTCCGCATTTTAATTATTTCTTAAGCTTACATGTATCTACGATACCACCCACAGTAAGCACACATGCACATCTCCTTTGTAGAATCCTTTAATTACAATACGGCTGATAAAACTGCTATAATATTGATATATGTGTTCAAACAAGAATGACACTGCCAGAAACTTTATAAATAGATAAATAACTTAATCTTAATGATGTATCTAAGAAATTTTCCCAATGGGTAATCAATGTGCACCGCTTGCTCCTGATTGGTTTTTATACTGTCATGAAATAGACCTGTTATCTTTTTCTACCGAAAATCAAAATGACATTATTACAGCCTTTAACAACACTTTGAGGCAACTTGATAATTTGTTAAATATAGATCATAACAATTTTCCATCACTGGTTCATACATGTAAAATTTATCCTAATGAAAATCGGCTCACAAAGACTTGTTGTACTTGCTGTTCCATCTCTACTACCTGTTAAACTTTGGTTTGTAATGTGCAAAGACCATTTTCATTAAATGAAAATAGTATATACCAAATTTTTATCGCATATCGTGCAAACGTCTTTCGTGCATCGTGTATCGTGCGTCTCCTGTGTATCGTGCGCCCGTTTATCGTGTATCGTGCGTTTTTTGCAACATTATACGTTCACAGTACGTAAACAGCTTCATACTATAAAATATTTTACCAAAATCTTCTGTTCTCAGACATTTGGCATGGACAGTTATTTGCAAAAAGTTACTGCTCATGATCAGGCTTAATTACACCGAACCTGCAATGTTTAGTCATTTGTTGTGGCTTTCAAAGTTCCTTTTCATATATTACATATATATCAATTACTGGAAACTCTATGTACAAATTATGAATGTCAAAACATGTCAGATTTAGAAAAGAAAAAAATAGTTACATTTTTACCAAAGAAAATTGTATGTGTTTGTCAGTCAAATCCGGCTATAATATTCTCCAAGAAAGGAGAAAACACTTACATAAATGACAGTTTTACGAGGGTTGTTCAAAAATTAATAGGACTGCGGCTCTACTGATCACGCCTTTTAATTTACTTGCACGATTTTGTAAGCAACAAATATCGGAACATGTTCTCTGCATACAGTGAAAAAATCAATACAAAATTTTAACAAATAACAAATCTATGAAATTTGCAAATAACAAGGGGTGCGCAACCCGGCGCACGCTAACATTACAGCAAATGACGTTTATGACGTCGCAAAATAAATAAAAAATGTCACTAGCGTCATTCTTTTTAATGCACTCTTCCATAACTAATTTTTGTCTGTGGTGATCACGCGGAAAGAAATAGGCCAAATTTTTACTCCACTCTCGTAGGAAAGGCCCGGGAATTGACCGTTCTTCTCTCTTAATCGTGATCTTTGATCACCATCTCAACACCAACGGGCTCGGACCTATAATTTAAGTTTGTGAATGAAATTAGTGTTTCGTTTTAATGCCAAACACCATCATCTGTTCTAAAAATGATATGAACATGTACAGTGAAATATAAATATTCATTAATCGAAAAAAATTCCATTCTACTAAACACAGGGTAGCATTTATGAAACAAATCGGGGAAAAAAGCTCTTATAATTACTGCGTATCCTAATGTCATTAACTTTTTAAATACTCATAGATCGAGGTAAACACAATAAAATAGTATTAACAAAAATCCCTCTTATATTCAATTCTTTGTTAAGAATCGAAAACAATTGACCCGATGCTTTTTAACCCGATTGACAATAAACATACCGACTGCTCGCGACCTGTATACCAGCGATCCTTCTGTAGCTCTTATGCAACTGACGTCACTAACGTTCCGTCAATATCCAGCTTAATCATTGGCATTTTCTGTCTGTGATCTCGTCTTTGCCATCTTATAATCAACTGTGCCAGCTGAAAACGCCTGACCTGCTCGCCGATTCATTGCCCTTTATAAATCTAACATTCTCATACGAAGCTGAACAAATATCGCCCATATGTTGACAAATTTAAATGATCGCGCAAAATTTTATCTTTTAAACGGACGTCAAAATTCTACTTTTTTATGTTATGACTACTGCTTTTTAAATTGTATTTGTTTAGCAAGAAAACGTCCAAATGACATCAAATTTGGAAAGAACGCCGCCTGAATATAGCGAAACAGGTTGGCGGAATATCAGAAAATACGGACGCAGAATTATGAAAATAAACTAGAAGTAAATCTTATTTTCAATAACGTTTTACGCGCTGCGCCGGGTTTGAGTTACCATGGTTATTAAATAACGTAGAAAACTTGGGTTTAGCAAAATTATGTCATAAAATCATGCTCGACTTGTAGAAAACATTTAACGAGTGCTGTACATATGAAAATATTTCAGATTTAATGAAATATGAAAAAGCATGACTCGCAGTCCTATTTAAATTTGAACAACCCTCGTATAACAACTGTAAATATGTAAATATGTAGAATTGTATATAAGAATAATTTAATAATACAACAATTATTTTAGTGCTTTAAAATGTTACCAACAGAAATGATATATGCCGCACTATGAGTACTTTTGCTTTAAGATCCATATACATGTATGTCTTAATTAACGTGCAATTACTTAGTTTTACCTTAGAATGTTTTCAGAGTTTTAGATGTAAATCTACTGTATTTTAAGTATCAAAAAGTCTATTATAAATCAATCATGATTGGTCACATGCATGTACTACATGTATTACATGTATATAAATGTTATTGTATAAACTGTGCTGTGTATATGTAATCTGAATGAGACTCTAATAAAATAATTAAATTGAATAAATTGAATTTATTTAATTATCGCAGTAGCATGCCGTTTTGCGGCCGTCAAACGTACCTCCGTACATTCAATTAATGTTGTTAGCAAAATCGTAATTTAAATGCCGCTGAAGAATATCTATTTATTTGTGACATCAGTTCAATGCTTGACAGCTGTTCGAAGACACTGTTACCCGTGACGGACCGCAAATGGCTTGTGTACGCAATTAAAAAATATGATTTGGTACTAAAACAAAACATCTCACTCAAACGACGTAAAATGCATTATTAGACCCAAGTTGAAGCACTTCGTAACTGAAACAAGAACATTTGTAATCATTATTGTTAAATTAGTTGGATATTATTCCCTTATACGTTGCCTGAAATAAATTTTATGATTGTTTCATTTTTATCTTTACGAGGATTGAGTATACTTTAAACACACTCGTGAAAATATTAAAATTAACACCGTAATGATGTGCATGCTTGCATGCTTAGCTATCAAAATGCACATTATATCCTACTTGGTATGACATGCTTTGCACTGAACTGTGATAACATTTGTTTAACCGTGAATTGCTTTCATGAAATAAGGAAGTATTTCAGCTTTATTATGTTCAAGGTGGAACAACCTAACTGTGCCACTTATTTTGAAGGCATGTGTAAAGGGAAGTAATAGTATTTACATAATCTTGGTTAGGCATGCCTGTATTACCTATATTTGCAATGTCCACAATGCTTCTTAACATCATATCACTTAGATGAAAATATATTTTTATTTTGGATTTTTGAAAATGATCATTTTATTAACCATGCTCTCTCCCCCTCTCTTCTTCTTGACTGTGTGGGGAGGCTTTTTGTCTGAATGTGGCGATTCCTGACATGCGTATTTCACCTTTTGCAAACACTATCACATATCACTACATTTTTCATTAGAAGTTTGAAATGTTTAAAACAAATCGAACATTGTCCTCGTAGATGGTATGAGGTTTGAGACCATCATTTCTCGGTGCACCATAGAAACTTGTTTGAACTTTCAGTGGCAAAATGTTTTGCACATATAGCTCCTCAGTTCCACCAAGAAATATTTATTTTAATTTCATTTGCTCGCGCTTTAGCGGTTATTCTATGACTATTCGGTAGTTTGATTTTTCCAGACGACATTTAATGGTTAGTTTTATCTTGCTATGGCTGCTTATAATTATATGGATACGTTTCAATTTTCAGCACATGTTTAAAGTCTTTTATAAAATTGAGAATATGAAGAAAGTTCTATACGTTAAATATAAACACACGTTTCACTTTATTACGGTAAAATTGCCATAGCACCCACGCGATAGCTAGCTTAAGTCTGGCAGATATTCCTAGCTCGTGGAAATTATATTCAGGTAAACTGCCAACGTAATGTTTTATCAGTGGATCACGTTTAAGATGATGTTTACGTAAGAACCCCTACTATATTTGTTTGCTTCTTCTGTTTCGGTTAACAACTTTCCAGGATAATATGGAAAACAATTTAAACGACACAAGCATTGCTAATCAGTTTTTTTTAATTTTTCCTTTTATATTAATCACGGTTGAGCCCAATGTCTATGTCACAGTTGTAATTGAAGTGTGCTTAATACATAATTGCAAAACTGTTCATTTTTTATCAGCAGAAAAACAACAAAAACAATTATAACAAGTTATAACAAACAATACGGGGCACAACTGACAAAATAACGGGCTAAGAAAGTAAAATGTGCATATCAAGAATGGCCACATCCAGTAGACACAGCCTCCCCATACAACCAATACGTAAAGAGGAAAAGAGAGCATGTTATTACAATAATTTGTTTCAAAATGGCCACAAATAATAAACGAAAGTGAGAACCAGAGAGGTAACCGCCTTGAAACGTTCCGTGGCAAAACAATTAGCCACTGGAGATTTAAACCAGGTTCTAGGGTGCACCAACCTCACCTTACTTAATAAATAATAAATATGGGGAAAAATAGCTACTGGGGACGGTGTCATTTAACTCTAGTTTAGAAACATTAAATTCACAATTCTCAGCGGTTAAAGTTAAATGCTTAATTTAACCACGTTCTACTCATATCCTTTAATTGAAGAAAAATACGACGTGTAGACACGTTTAAGTAGGTAAATACATCTGTGACTTTCATGAAATTGTTTTAGATTATGAGCAATTAAACAAATGACGAACTTACATATTTATCTATAAGTTGTAACATGTATCATACTTGTTGTTAGAACAAGCTTTTAGTAAAAAGAAGATATATTCCAAGCTTTGTGTCTAAAACGCAGATGCTTTTAAATTATCTGACTGCAGTAATTTTCAGGTAAAATTTGCCATCATTTCAACGACGTCGCCGACGTAATTTATGTGTCAATGCCTGCTGCTACTGCAAAAACTAATTGCTCCTGATCATTCGTTAAACAAATCAATTAAGTAAAACAAATACTGTTTGCAGATTCGCAATGATGGTGTGAATTAAAGTAACAATGGAACAAGTCGTCACCATATGTCCTACTACTCATAGGAGCTTTGTATAACAAAAATAAATTACACATTATTATACAAAAGTCAAATCCTTTAAATAATAGATATGCTTGTTTTCTAAAATGTATACAATGTTCACAGTATTAATTATGTTATTAATCAAGTGAATTCATATTTGCCTTGTTGTTGGGTCAAGGGTAGTCATATTGGCCCGAAGCCGACGGCCGAGGGCTAATATGACTGCCCGAGACCCAATAACAAGGCCGATATGAATTCACTTGATTAATGACAATTTTATTAATTAACACAATATTCATAGTTCTAGACCGGCCTGAAGAGATGATGTGTCAACTCTGATTCTAATGTTTGGCATTTTCAATGAGTCTATGTCCGGTAATGACCTGGCTGATATAAGCTACCATGGAGATGCAGATATGAAGATTGTTTTGTTTTGAATATAAAACAACCTGAACATTCCTACACACTGTGGCAGCAAACTCTCTTGTTCTTCCAGTCTAAATTTGGTTTATATCCAAATATATCTAAAAAGAATTTTCTTTTCTCGCACAGTCCATCCACGAATTCCGCATGTAATACTCAATACTAATACCTAATTTATCATGTCTGTAAGTTATCTAAACGAAGCTTTGATCCTTTTTGCAAATTTTTTCTGAATATACTTGCTCAAATCAAGAGTAATCCCTTAAAAGTCACTGTTTTTTAGTTTCAAGAATTCTTTCTGTAGACATCCGCTTTCAAAGTGTTGTTGTACTGGTGAGTTCGATAAACTCAAAGATTTTCATAAAGAAACCACCAAAAGCGGCAACATAGACTTATCCTCTGCCGTTTTGATTAAATGAACCTCGTGTCCAAAGTCACACTATCTATTATCATTTTTATCCATAAAAATTCTACTCAGAAATTCCAAAATGGCGGCATTTTTGTTTAAAAAAGGAAGTGATTCAATCCATTTTGGACCAGTTCATTATCCAATCAGAATCATGCGATCTCATATCGGCTTAGTTTAACCCGTATTGGCCGAGGTTATCTCGTTTTGGCCCAGTTGAGACTCCATATGAATTGAGTGCAACCCATATAAGGTGGACTGAATTGTACATATTGTGTCAATATTATTTTAGTTAATCAATAAATATAGAATATAGCCGACAGGTATGATACTCCGGCGTATCTGGTAGTATTCATTTTAACTTCCCTATTAAATTGCATACCTTTGCAAAGATGTATTAACTTGACCGAGACGAATGAATGAAACAGGAAGTAAGTTTATAAATATTTGTTTGTTTAACATGTTTAATATGCGGACTAATGTTTTTAGTAAGTGCATTGAAAAAAAATTATGTTAAGAAAGGTAATTTTGTCAAAACATTAGACTGTTTCTCATTTGCATTAAGTCGTAAAGATATGACGAATGCAAAATAATCCGTTTTATCTATCATGACAACAGTTTTTCTTAAATTTCAACATTGTTTCGAGGTAAACATAAAATCATTCGAAATGCATGTTTCCCAAATTCCGTAGAAAGTTACCAGACTGAAGATAAGCATGATTGAAATAGGCCACACTTGTTATGACAAAAACGGAATTACAGGGGAATCGACATCGGTAAATTGAATGCTCGTCATTGTATATTTAGATATGGCAGACTCTTGCCACGCTTTTTGTCGCAGGTATTTTTATTTCTTGTTATAAAATTTTATCTTCTAAAACACAGTCTGATATTATTAAATTAAATTACAAATGCTTTAAGTTTTCTTAAAGATATTTAAAGACCTCACAGACGGTCTGTAAAATTAAAATAATACAACACTTCACAAATTATTCACTTGCATTTAGACTGACATGTATGAAGATCTGCTTCTTACATCACTACAATGTATTATCAACGTATTTGTTTTATAACAAGAATGGCATTGAGTCGAATGGCGTGAGAATCGTATTTAAAGTATATCTTATTAGCTGAAGGGGTCGCACGCGTGTCGCTCACATTACAACGGAATTCCTCTATGTGTTCCAATGCTATTAGCTGGAATCGAACCATTTACTAGGCGGCAGTCATACACAGCACACTAACAACTGTGCTACACAACACAACTAGAAACATTACAAATTGGAACAAAACGCCTATTACAAGTGCCAAATAGTATGAGGCGGCGATGACTGGAGTACTTTCATTGTAATACATTACATGGTCGATACAACAGTAATTTTCAATTATAATCGAAAATTGATCAGCACAGTAAGTTATGGTGGCTCCTTTCATTAAATTCATTGTACTTTTAACTTCAGTTTGATGTCAGACCTAAATGTGCGATAGAGTCGTGCATAGCCATGGGATTTCAGCTATGTATTCAGCGGATATTGTTTTACGCAAGCACCTACTTGATTGGTATGTTACGTTCCAAACTGCGATGCATATGTTGAATATTAATAGCTTTCTTAGATTAACGTTATATATTATGTTGATAGCTGATATGCTTGGTATTTGCAACTTTGGATCAAACGTTTAAATAATACAAATTTGCCGCTCTTTTAAGCTGAAAATAATCGACTATTCTATACTATATACAATGCAAAGTACTCATTTGCATTTTTCTTAAGACATACTCAAATTTTGACAAAAATGCATTTAATTTATTTTTCGTTTAACTATAAATATTTCGTTGATCCCGCTCATGTTTACCTGATTTGTATATTATTTGGATGCAAAGCAATATTGCTTAGACAAAATCTTAAAATAAGTATTTTTATATGATGCAACAATTGTTTACTCGACGTCTAAACGTAAATGTATACTATCATTATTTTCAGTTCAAAAGTATTTCGTAAAGAATCAAAGATGCCACGAAACGCCATAACCTTATTTAACAAAAAGCTAACGCTTAAAAAAAGCTTAGCCTGTCTCAGTATAGTTAGATTTTGACCCGTGAGCTGTGACCTTTCGGACAAGTCCACTGTTATAGTACTAAATAGGTAAAGCGCGTCATTTTACAGGGTTACCGTTACATAACTTTACCTATGTGACATTAAAAACTGTAGAAAGCAGTAGATATTTAGTCACGATGCAATAGCTCAGTGGATATAGTCTCCGGCTATGATCCAAAACATTGCATGTTCTAATCCAATCAAATTAACCTTTTTATTTTTGTTTTTCATTTCCTTTTTTATAATTTTAATTTAGTTCATATGATGTTATTTTTTAAAATTATTAAGCTGTTTTTTCTTTATATTTTGCAACCCCCTTTTAATTTTGTTTATGTTCATTCCTTTTTAAACAATATCTTTTTGTTGAGCAGCTTGCCCTGACCCCATATACCTCTGTACCAAAGGAGCGTGGACAATTGTGAATCCTGGCGTTCTGGAAACACTTGTTACATTCTCTTTCTTTTTATAATTTACATAGTTCAAAACCACTTTGTGAAATGTTTTGCATCGCCCAAAAACTGTTTTGAGTAAGCATCGATCACGTTATTTCATCAACTCGCTTGATGAAAGCTTACTCGAAATTAGTACGGTTTAATGTCATTTTTGTTGGTGTCTTCATGAATGTATTGAAAAAAGACATTAAAACAGAATAAACAAAATCTCCTCATGGGATTTGAACACACAACCCTTATGTTATATTACCAGAAATCCGAAGCGTTACTGTCACGGCCATGAAAACTTATGTTAGAGGGCATTACAATTTCGACATAATGAGCTCTGATATCTAACATCCCTATTTTGTGGAATATTCCAAAAATCTATAAAGTACATTCACGGCTCAACGTGTAAATTCGGACTATAAATGCACACCTTTTTCAATCAATCTTGATAAAACTTGACGAAACGGCGAGGCCTTTTCAACCAATTCATGATAAAAAAAGGCCAAAAACAATCACAGCATTTTCAATCAGTGATGATCAACGCCACACAATTAAAATGATTTTGTAAACGCAATTTTCCCATGCCGAAAATGAACTTTGAACTTTGTCTGGTAGTTTGACAACACTGGCTAACATTTACACGTCTTTTCTTCGTAATAAATTACTGGAATGTTCATACTGTTTGTTTTTATACTTAAAATATCATTCTTTCACAATGAACAACCTGAAATAACAGGTTAACGATAGTAAGACAGGACAGGTACGGATCGTATGGGGAATTGCCGAATCTGTTCGAAAATTCTGGAACAAAAATAAACGACTACAACAACAAATTGTTACGATCAAAATCATTCAGATTCGGAATGAAAAGGGAATCGATTAATAACAACAATATCTCTTGCATGATGAAAATTCCTCCGGATTATCTAATATGCAAGTTTGTATAATCGGAGCCTTTTGATTTTGTTTTACCACTTCTAGCCTCTGGAAAGTTAAGTCAACATGTCATTATTGTACGTATTTTATCTTCAAATTATAAAGTATCACGTGTTGTAAATGAATTCGTATTGTTTTATGCGCTGTTTATAGAAAAATGACCAGCTGCATCAGGTTATATGTGTTGCGAATAGATAAGAAAACATTTACCGAAGTATCAACATGTAGGTATTCAGTTAAAACGGCTTCTGGTCAAAACGGCCCCATTCAAAACGTTAATACTTTGGTCAGAGTTTCCTCTTGTAAATATGATTATGGTGCAGTCAATACGTATAATGTGATTCCTTTAATCGTTTTAGCATAAACCGAGTGGCCAACTTTATTGCCTAATTTCCACATCACTGCATTAATAATGAAATTAAAGCGACATTTATTGATTATTATATCCAACATCATATGTCATAATAACATATGTTGCTGTTTCTAAAAGGGATACATTCTCAGTTCGTCAAAAGGGTGATAATGTATCGATTCTCATGCACATGCTAAGCTGAGAAGGTTTGATAATTGTAATGCATTGTTCACACTTTCATACCTATATATTAACAGTAACAAACTAGTATGATCATACAAAGTCACGTAGAAATATTGAAGAAAAACAACATTAGCACAACTTTTGTGCCGGTATTTGCGATTTACGTGCTGGATATTGACATTTTATCATACAA
This sequence comes from Corbicula japonica, assembly GCA_038501625.1. Taxonomy (NCBI): domain Eukaryota; kingdom Metazoa; phylum Mollusca; class Bivalvia; order Venerida; family Cyrenidae; genus Corbicula; species Corbicula japonica. The sequence continues at coordinate 484,693 of JAZAYU010000281.1, forward strand.
ATATCTACGAACTGTGTGTATGCGTCATGATTTTCATATCATATACTAGACTCGAACGACAAAGGTTACCTCAAGAGATCAAACAAATATCATAATATTATACAAATATGTTATCACAACAAGGATGTGTGAATTTCCCTGACATTGGGCACTAAAACTTTGTATTAAAGATATAGTGAATTTTAAATATATCCATGAAACTATACAAAAACGATATTTTCTGAACATTATAATAAAATAATGCATTTAAGGGTCGACGTTTGTTATGTTTTATTTGGTACTATTGATATAGCAGATATCTAGCACAACTATTTGTACGCGACAAAGGCTATTCTATATATGCGATATTTGCCTTTCGCGTACAACCCAGTTAGCATTCAAATCAATGCGGAAAATTTTCCTTCTATTTCTATATGCCGCCGATGGGAATTTGATCGCATCGTTGGCGGCTCCATAAAGCATCTTAAACCATATGTACCTTTAAAAAAGTTACATACCTGAAAAGCCACATTCAAGTAGAATCAATATATGTAATCCTTTATAAATAACGGTTTCGTTTTTAAATGCAAAACTCTTTTAAACCTGCACCCATGTCAACAAATTACGATTTCCGCGCTTCAAGTTTACCTGACTCACGACGTCACGTTTATCGATAAATAACAGAATTTAAATCGGGTCGATTTCCACCACAGTTTTGATCGTAACTGCTTGAGACGTAAAGAACAGACATCTGTAAAAAGTCAGTATGATAATGGGTCTGTGCTTGCAGTCGAATTATTGAGACTAAGCAGATATCCTGGTTAAGTCTTCTTCGAACAGATTATCTCTTGGGAGGTTTAAGGTTTCAAATTGGAAAGAGATGTTTTCTCATTTCTTGCGTTTCTTCTTGGATTCATATAGGATGAAGGTTTTGAGTTTGTAAACAACTTGTTGTTAAGTTGATAGTGAAAATATCGGTAAACCTCTTATTCTACATGTAGTTCAAGTTAAATTTAATTTCTTTGGTTTTCGATCGATTTGTCAGATAAGTTCTGTTTTGAAAACAAAAGGCAAATTCGTAATCCGCGTGTATCTTCAGTTGTGAATAATGAGTTTGAAAGGGAACACATTTTTTTTCTGCTTCAAAAGTCGCCAACAACATCTTATTGGTTTAAAAGGCACGCTGTCGTCTATCAAAGACAAAACATTTTACTGAACAAAAGCATATTTATGTTTAAGCTTATTTATTTATTTACGCGGACTTCCGTGCCAAGATGAGTAATACAATTTTTACGGGGGATTGTTAAAGTTAAATACTCTATAATGCGTTATATAGAAGTAAGGATACTAGTATATAATAAAATAAACTTCAAATACCAAAATTAAATGCTCTTGCAGGTTCCTACGGATCTACTGTCACACTCTTTTCGGAATCGTTAGAGCCATGGGAGAATACGGACATTACATTAACATGTGCATATAAAGGATTATATTTGGGAAGGTTTTATTGGACATTAAATAATTCTCTCAAATACACGTCTTCCTATGTCCAAACCGACTGTACAGTTTTGGCACCTTGGTTGGCTATTCCCACGGAATACGATTACAGATGTATAAACAACACAGTCCATTCTCTTTCTCTGAAGAATATTAAACAAAGCAGACATGGGGAGACATGGAGATGCGGAAACGATCCTGGAGAATTTCTTATCTTGAGCAATGCTGTACAGATTTTTGTACAAGGTATTATGTCAAACGATTTATTTTATACCACATGTTAATATTTAAAATAAAATTGCTCGTCTGCATAAAATCAAATCGAAAAATAAATGCTCCTTCAAATAGTGCAATCTTCTCAAGCATCTTACACGTAGGGAATAAAGTGGAAACAAGTGAAATGTGCATATCAGGAATCACCACACTCACAAAACACAGACTACCCACGAAGCAAAAAAGAAGAAAGGGAAAAGAGAGCATGTTAGTACAAGTATGTCAATTCAAATAAGACGCCGCTAACAATTAACGAAAAAGAGAAATAATCCTGTAAAGTTTTAAGCCATAAAACACACACAGAATACAACCATAAATAGAAAACAACCACTGTGAAGAAACTGCTATGATGATATATGCATGAACACTTGCGAAATCACTTGCTCAAACCACCCAAAAAACGCGGAAATGTTGCATACAAAAACAAAAAACAGTAGACAAATTAAACAAATTTGTATACCGCAAAGACATTTCTTAGAATTTGATTGGATAATTTCTGTTAATGTAGATCAGTATTTACGGATAGGGCGTAAATAGTAAATACACGCGCCTTAATTTTCCCCTTCCCTACCAACTTTGTTATCGTCGCCATTTTATTTTGATTTTCGGTGAAAAGGTATAAAGTTGAGCAGACCTTATTACTTTCTTAAGCGATATATATTATATTATTACCGAAACTTATTGTTTCAACTTTGAAAAGATGAAAGAGATCCGATTGTTCTTAATAAAACAAAAATGGAATCAAGGAGCAATTGAAGAAAATATTGGATGTTTTATTATTTTGACCTTCTTTTTGGCAGTATTCTTAAACTAGTTATTTTCTTGAAATAAACGCATTGCCTTTTTAGTTTTTCAGTAAGTATGTGTGACCTTCAAATCGATATAGTACGATAATCTGTTTGCAATTACTTCTGGGGTTATGTCATTAAAATATTAAGTTAGATTGATGTTGCACATACGGGTTCACTTTATAACACTCCCCCAAAGATTAATTGTTTATTAACTGCATATGTTTACAATGTATCCCTGTTTCGTTTCTTCCATATTCTAAGTGAGGATTTGAAAATAACTGTTTTCTCTTAGAATTTATTATTCGATGTTTTTTTCTTAATCTTAATAAAGTGTGTGTTTGTGATTTTCGAAGTTAGCTCATTCGGTAGCATAATTAGAATGGCACGAGTTAACGCTGTCGCCGTACGTATTTGTTCCCCGAGAGTCATCATTTGAAATTTACAGTAGCGCTATTTGTGCAGCGTAGTGGCCGTAGAATTGATATTGCCTCTACATCTACCAGCACCGCCACGGCGACAGCCATGCAATTCCGACAACGAAGGCGATTGAGCTAGCCGGAACAACCTTAAAAAGTTATTTCAATAGCCCTGAACGATTCCGCGTACATATCGCCAGTACTGCTATTAAAGCCAAATCGATTACCGGTGTTTATAAGGGTTATCCGAATTCTAAAAAAAGGACAGTAGATAGCAAACTGCTGCTGATTAATACGTTTGTGTGGTTTTCGTATCAAACAAATAAAAGCAATAGACAGGAGTTTTCCATAAGCTTGGCCTTTAGATGCATGAAATGCATTTATAGCAAAATTGTATACAACTAACGCCAAACTGTTCTCAAGTCAATTTAGAAAAGGTACAAAAGAAAATAATGACTGTGGTTTGCAACTGATCACAGCTACAGATATGTGCCTTTCTGATAGAAAATAGACAACACGTGACAAATTAGATCGTTGGGATAGTGTCAGAATCAGATCAACAAAATTGAATTAGACCAAATGAACTAACATTAAATACCTATTTGTCAATACAGTACATGGTCATCAGTTCTTATTATAGTTTTGCTTCAACAAATATGCCAGTCCGTACAGTCCGTAAATAATATAATTCCTCTTATCAATGTATGTCATACGTTGATGGAAAATATGTTATCTTAAAAATGTAATGACCTGTTTTACTTATTCTTGCTAAAACTGGATATGTGAAACTGGGGAATTACTTTTGTTGCGACTAAACCCGGTAAGTATTTCATAATTATACAAATTAATGTAATGTAAAACACATATTCAATAAAACATTATTTGTCTATGATATCAATGCTATTATTTTTAATTCAACAACTTGTCAACGTGTATCATATTTGTTCGTTTAACAATGTACTTTTTTGTTTAGTGCAAACCCAGTTTTTATCTGGAAATATACGCTGATATATATCAAGACATTGCAAATAATTTACATTTACCTTATCATAGGATTAATGTACACCGTCATATACATACTATGTGATGCAGAAATATTTACATTGTTTACTTGTGAAGACAATGAGTATGCGCTAAAACATTGTTGGCAGAAATCTGATATAAATGATAATATTCAACTCAAAGTTTTCTTCATGATATGTGTTGCTATTAAATGTGTTTCAGTACCTGTCAAAAGCACTACTATAACTCCAAACACGAACGATGTATTTACAACAGAGGAGAATACTTCATTTTCTTGGCTTTGTAAAACCTCTGAATGTCGACCAGAACCTAGGTTCCTATGGTACAGACAAGCCAACACACAAGCGGATGGAAGCGAAACAAAAATATCAGAAACAAGTCTTAGAACCGGTTAAGCTGATAATATTCAATCATATAATAACACGTACCGCCTTACATTCAACAGAACATGGGATGGCTGGAAACTGTTTTGCGGAGCCACAAACCGCAACGGCAGCATTGCCATGTCAAGAAAAATATTGATTAATGTAACATGTAAGTTTGATTTAGCTTAATTACACAATACTTATCAATAAAAGGATACTGGTAAAAATTTAAATGCCCCAATGGGAAACATTCACGTTTAGAAAACATATCCTCTGCATGCAGTAAAAACACGGTCGAAACATGACTGAATCAAAACAAAAACATTATCAACAATTTTGTGACGGCGTTTACATCCTTGGAACAACGAGATGTAGAAAACATTATTAACCTACAATGTATAAAGTTCCAAGTAAATGTTTAATACGAGTAGAGTATAATTGTTTTAAACACCAACACACTTAAAGCAGTGGCGGACTCAGGGGGGGGGGGGGGTGGTCGGGGGTTCGGACGACCCCCCCCCCCCTAATTTCTGTAATCTTTTTGGTCCCGGGTGGTTCAAGGTTCCAAGTGTGAGGGTATAAATTAATATGACTGGTTTCCAGAAAGAAATCGATGACAAATTTGTGATAAATTGTTTCATTTGACGACAAAAATGCTGTCTCAGTGGTAGTTTTGTGTGACAAAACTAAGACAAAACTAAGACTTCACGCATAATATTATTGTGTACTCTCAATTTAAACCGCGTATTTCCAATAAACAACTTCGCACCCTTGCACATTTGCCGCTGTAGGTGGCCAGTCTGCTTTTTAATCAAAACAAGAAAGTAGGAAATTGTTTATCAATTGAAAACTAAGTATTGCATGTTTTGGGGGTCCAAAGTATCTCGTCACGGGCATTTGATAAATCACAGACAATGTGACCTTTTGCAACTTAATAACATTCGAAGCTTCAAAATGTATCAATAATTTCAAGTGCTAATATTCTCACTACAATAAATAAATAAATTAAAATTACCGGTGCATCTGTAAATTTATGCGTTGGACGTATAACTTTACGAGATGGACGTATAAATTTACAGGTGCACCGATAAAATACAGGTGCACCGCCATTTCAAAAAGCGGTGCACCTAAAAACTCAAGTAACCGTCTAATGTCTTTACTTCAAACAAGATTTTCAACGTTCAACATCTAAAACACTAAATACAACCGACGTTAAAAGTGCATATACTTTCGAAACGAAAAAGAAATCGTTTTTTTCTCCGAAAATAGACTGGGAACACTGAACTACAGTCATTTCGAGCTGCTTTTTCTCCAATTAACAACTTCTCAAGTTGAAATATTGTTTTTTGCATATCTAGATTCAAGTTATGAGATAGAGTATTTGGGTCTGAGTGCTTTTAATTTCATCACTACTGTTTACGTTGGAATAGTTAAAATCAAGTATGAAAGAGAAGTCCAAATCATGCTATAAAATCCCCCACAAAATACCTCAGAATGCAGCCTTTAGCATATAGATGTTAAAAACTTTCTAAGGGAACAGGCCCCCGGACCTCATGATTAGTTAGGCACCTTATACATTCATTTGGGCCTCTTACAAATTTTATTCATCGGAGTGTCCGAGGGGCTGATGTTCAAGCTCAGTGACACATTTACGCTGTTAAAAATATGACTCGCTGAGTTGAACCCCCTTGCTGAAATCCTGGATCCGCCCCTGTACAGTTGTTTTTTCATCCTATTATCACAGTAGCGTTGTTTTTCATGCGGCGACCGTAAAATGCAATCCCGCAATTTGTTCTTGCTCACTGCTATATGCACACTATCGTTTTGGATAGAAGGAGGTACGCTTTAATACACCGTTTTTATGTATTTCTAATATTTTCTATTTTCTCGGTCAGTCCTTCTGTCGATTCTATTTGTTGAGTCTGTGCTTGCTAAATTTGCTTACGCTAATGCTTCAAATAAGATTTTTAAAATGTATGTTTAAAAAGATAAAATATGCATACAACGAATCGCCACATTCAGAAAAAAAACAGCCTCCCCTCATGAACAAGAAGAAGGCAATATATGCATATCAGGAATCGCCACACTCAAAAAACACAGCCTCCCCACGTAGCGAAAAAGAATAGAGGAAGAGAGAGAGCACATGATTTATATTATGTATGTCAATTCAAATAGGACGCCACAAACAATTAACAAAGAAGAGAACCTTTGGGGATACCGCCTTGGAACGGTCAGTGGCAAAACAAATTGCCACTGGGGGTTTAAACCAGGTTCTAGGGTGCACCAACCTCACACTTGTCCCAACAGGTTCTCGTATCACAAAACAAGTACAAATTGTCTTGGTGAAATAACTCCAAACCCACCCATCAGCCCAACAATGTTGCATGCAAAAGCATACAAACATATGAACATAAGAATTTAATAGCATTGCAAAGCCAAAGGGCGGGTACCCAATGATCTTTCCGAGACCAGAGCACCTGGAGTAAAATCAGCAAGAACACGATGACAGGGCTAAAAGAAACAAATCGAGCTTCTAGGTTCTTTAAAGAAAAGATTTCCCCATAAAACCTTCATAAACTCTTACACCCCTGCCACCGTCGTGCAACCAAAGAGGTAAGCATAATGATCAACTGTAGATGGGTTAATCACCAGGCCTGCAGAGCGCTGTAAAATATCATGTTGGTAACCTTTCTTTTTAAATTTACAGATGGTTTTTACGAATAACCGGGAGAAATTAACATCGCCTTTTATCTTCTTAAGTTTATAAATTAAATCTCCATAAAAAACTGGCTGTGAAATTCCTTGTTGCAATAGTGATTTTAAACTGCAGCTGTATTTATGAATTAGATCTGGATATCGGCGATAAAACTTGCAAAAGGTTTTCCTTAATTTGTGATACCGATTACCTTGTTTTAAAAGTTTTTCTGTAATGCAAAGATTACGTTCATTGAAATAATTCACATTGTTGCAAGCTCTTGAAAAGCGAACAAGCTGTGAGATATAAACCCCGTAAGAAGTTGCACGAAGAACATCGCCGTCTAGAAACGGAAAATTTACTATATTAAAATTAAAATCATCTCTTTTATCATATATTTTAGTAGTGACGTAACCATTTTCGATGGATAGATTTAAATCAAGGAAGTTTGCTTGCTTATCTGAAGTGTTCGCTTTATTAAGTTGTAGTTCTTTAGGATAAATCTTATTAACCAGTGATGGAAAATGGTTATTATCTATATTTAATAAATCATCAAGGTACCTCGATGTGTTGTTAAAAGCTGTAATAATATCATCTTGATGTTCGGAGAGAGAGGGAGAGAGCACGGCTATAAAATGATCAGTTTCAAAAAAGACACCACTAATAAAAATGAGGACCCCAGGAGTAACCGCATTGGAACGGTCAGTGGCAAATCAAATTGCCACTGGGGGTTTAAACCAGGTTCTATTGTGCACCAACCTCACACTTGCCCCCAACAGGTTCTCATACCAAAAAACAAGTACAAGTTGTCTTGGTAAACCAACTCATACCCACCCATCGGCTTAACTAACTCAAAATGGCTTTGTGCAATTATTAAACACGTTTTATTGTGAATGACACTTGTGCAGTTTATCATCTGATATGATCTGGAAATTAAACTCATTGCATACATAAATAAATTCAAGTGCAAGTATAACTTTGTTAAGTCATTTCACATTATTCATCAGATCCTCCGTTTGGGCCCCCACGGATTGGACTCTATCAGAATGGAAGCTTAATCAACGTCATAAAGGACACTTCTCTTGACCTAGTTTGTTCGATCACGGGAGAAAATCCACTTCCAAGGTTACAATGGAATCAAAGAGGTACTTTGTCACAGACATTCTCTGATTCGACAGTAACTAACACCATAACATGGCAGGCATCTGACAACAGCAGACGTGATTTAATATGTCAATCCATCCATCAACATAGGAACGACACGACTTATGTGACTATCGATGTGTTATGTAAGTGTAAAAACTAGTTCGTTTTATTTTGTATCTGGAAGTAAACAATATGTATTTTTTACCAGGTCATTGGAGATTCTCGTCTCCCACATATTAATATAGGGTTCTTCAAAGCAAAGGAACTGGATCTGCGTATTTTTATAATAATACTTTTGAGTAAAGAATACCTATCATAGTTACGCGTTCATTGACTGAATAATATTTTTTTCTGAACATACTCTTTAATATTTAGGCCAATATTATTCCTATCGCGCCTTTTATTACATTGACAGATGGTTTGTTACCTCTAGGACAGTAGAAACTGGAGGCAGACTTTTGTCTCGAGTTTAAAGTGTAGATCTACATACTGTGGTATCATTTAATTTCGCTGGCACGAATTTTCGCGCAATCGCCGAAAAAGACTGTTTCGCGCGGACGTAAATTCGCGCAAATCAAAATTTTCAAACAAAAAAAATATTATTATCGATATTTTATCGACCCGTTATCAATACCTATTGCTTATTTGAACACGCGAGGTAATCATGTGTCAGTTGGCCGCCTGTCAATTACCACTTCCTTTGTTAGTCAATTATCCGACCGCTGTTTATTCGGCGCCGCTAATTGACACGGGTCGTTTGATCCATCTATCTGGACCATTCACATCATAATTGGCATGTTAAATTTCATACCTGTTTTATGGTCTTAAATGTCAATTAATTGCGAAACAGTTCCTAAAAAAGTGTTGATAAATTAAAAATGAGATTACAACGATACTGTGCGGTAAAACGTGACCTGACCTAAATGCGCGGACTAAATTGTCGTTCAAATTTTGAAGAAACATTAAACATATTCCAAAAGAAATTCGACAGTTATAACTAATTTTAATTTCTTTCTTCACAAAATTATTCTATACTTCTAATTTATATCAAATTTCGAGACGGGCAACAATAAATAAAGTGTAGGTCCATTCGGATATAGCACGTTTCGGATACGTATATGAAACTTTATGGTTAAATTTTAGCTGAGGTTTTAAATTCGCGCACTGGCCCGAGCGCGAAATACGCGAAAATTAAGCCATCGCTAAATAAAATGATACCACAGTACATGTTTAAATGTTATTCTATCCTGTGTCAATGGATGTTTTATAATTAAAATATCGGTCTGTTTTCGCACAGATACATAATTAAAAGTGATGTGTAGGCTTATGAAAGAAACCCCCTTTTCATGAAAGTATTTCAAGAAAACATGTACTGGTATATACTGAGCCAAAATGAAAACTTTACGAAAATAACATGGAAAACTTCTATTACATTAATGATGCCAGTAAATGCATGTGTCTGATGGAATTCGATCAACAATATGTTTATCTTGGTAGTTGTCGGTCCAGTATCTATCGGTTTTAGAAAAAAGAAACAAGAAAAAGAATAAGTGGTTGTTTAAAATTAAGCGTTGGATTTTGTTCTTTATTTAATTAAAAGGGAGGTAATTTGCAAAATCGGATATTTAAGTAACTGTATCTTATTTCGTTGCTTCAGTGGGCTTTAAAGATTATGTTTTTCCTTCTGTACATGCCATAAACTTTTAAATTTGACAGTCAGATAATCTGTTCGAGACTTTTATGTTAAAAATTATCGATCTAACCATGATTTTAAAAAGAGGAGATAACGTCGTGCCCTGTGAAAACTTAACACCATTTTCCAGCTTTATCAAATGTCTAGATATGTACACATACCACAAATTAAGTGAAAAATAAAATAAATCATCATTTAAACAAAAGTTTTGAATTTAAAATCTGGTAAGTTTTCATTTTTGTTCAGTATATATTCGAGATATTTTAAAAAAAAACGATTCAAAATAAACATGGAATAGTTGCATTTATGATATTCAATATGATTCTGCGTGAAAGTATGAGACAAAGATAAGCTTATAGTTTAATAGCTAAAGTTTGAGGTTCTGTATTGGAACACCAGCAGTTAAGTAGGAATGAACGATAAGTATCTTAAATCAAATAATTCTAAACTTAATAACAATTCGTGAAGTATCGATGTTCACAGTCGATGTAATCATTATGTAGATAGACAACTGATTGTGTTTGTGAACTGGTCCGCTTTAGAGAAAGTCATAAACAAAAACCTTATTGGAGATACAATAAATGTTACAAAGTGTAAAATAAAAAAAAAGTTTAGTATTTTGTAATTTTTATTGATAACTAAGAAACATCGGACCGCCAAAAAAGTGAAACGCGCATATCAGGAATTGACACACTCAGATAAAACAGCCGCCCCACACAGCCAAAAGTAATAGAGAGATCAAGGTTAATAAAACCAGCTTCAAAAAGGACACCGCAAACAATTAACACAAATGAGAACCCGAGGGGTAACCGCCTTGGAATGGTCAGTGGCAAATCAAATTGCAACTGGGGTTTTAAACCAGGTTCTAGGCTGCACCAACCTCTCACTTGCCCCAACAGGTTCTGAAATAAACAAAAAAGTACAAGTTTGTGAAATAACTCCAACTCACCCAATAGCTTACAAATGCTGCATGCAAAAACACACAAACATATAAAACTTAAGAAGCTAATAGCATTGCGAAGCCAAAGGGGCGAGTACTCAATGATCTTACCGAGCCCCTGGAGTCAAATCAGCAAGAACACGATGACAGAGATAAAAGAAACAAATTGAGCATATAGGTTCTTTAAAGAAAAGATTTCCCCATGAACCGTTGTAAACTCTTGCTTCTTCTTTTTCGCTGCGTGGGGAGGCTGTGTTTTTTGAGTGTGGCGATTCCTGATATGCATATATTGCTTTTTTCTTAAACACCTGTCACCGTCGTGCAACCAAAGATGTAAGCATAGTGTTCAACTGTAGATGGTTTAATCACCAGGTCGCTGTAGAATATCATGTTTGTAACCTTTCTTTTTTAATTAATCTAGGTATCTAACTAATACCTGCAAAATGTTTACTTAAATTTATGATACCGATAACCTTGTTTTAAATTGTGTTCCTGTTATGTAAAGATTACGTTCATTGAAATCATTAAAATTATTGCAAGTTCTAGAAAAGCGAACAAGCTGTGAAATCTAAACCCCGTAAGATATTGCAGGAGGAACATCGCCGTCTGAAACGGAAAATTTATTATAATATTAAAATTAAAATCGTCTCTTGTATCACACATTTTACTAGTGACTCATCTTTTCTCAACATAAAGATTTAGATCAAGAAAGTTTGCTTGAAAAAGAATAAACTCGAAAATTAGAACTCATGAACTTAAAAATTGATGCATTTAAATCTCACATAGTACTTGCGTATTATCGACAAGAAATGGAGAAACATATACATGAAATTTATTGAACAAACAAAGCAAAGATTTAAACTGGCAACCAGTTGTTAATTTTCGTAGACACTACTAGTAACGCTGAATAAATACATGTATTACGCAAGTTCTGTATTGAGCTTATAGCTTTTTAAAAAAGGTGATTTATTTTAGAAAAACATAGCAAATTTAAATACTAGTTAACACCTATGCAATACCTATTTAATATAATCAAAAGTTCTAGATACCTAATTGAAAGACATATAACTGCAAGTTCAAACTTTAACCAAAAACTAAACGATAGCAAACAAAACGATAAGCATTGTAATTTTATCATGAAAACAGAATTCTGTGCAAATAGTAGTATAGGCAGTTATCAGGTCACAATCAAAAGTATCCTGAGACATATGGCTGATTATAAATCTGGTCCATGAAAATATAACCAAAACGGTCTGACAATGTGCATGTAATATGCGATTTAAGTCGTAAAGTTAGTACTTATAAGGGTGCAAATTACCCGTCGATTAATATCCGTTTCATATCAGAGATTGATGCAGTCCAATGGAAAATGTGCATCACAAAAATTTTGGCCTTTAAACATTTTTAATGAATTAGGAAATGCTCTATTGTCATTGCAGGTCATACTGTTATTTCCAAGTGTATATTATTTTAATTTGATATAACAAAACATGATAATTGTATTACTGGATAACATTAACTTATGCCATCAGCCATGTGATGATGTAAGAAGAGAATACGTGTTTACTTTTGTTACTAGTTTTGTCACTAGTAGGTTTATTCTGTAATAAATGATCAAATTTTTATAAGGTTTACTGGTAAAGTAGAACACAGGTGATAAAAGGTAAGGTTTTTTTATTTAATGCGTAACCATTACATACACGAAGCAGGCAGGGTTACATTTTTGGTCAGGTCCTAGATGAACACCAAGGTCAGAATTAGAAGTTGTATTTGCACCTAAAATTATGACAGCCTCAGAGAAGGCAGAACAAATGTATACGTATGGTACGTATGACAGAACATGTCTGCATTAAAGAATATTTTTAATTTAAAGTTGTGTTGCTTTTTAATCAGATCCACCCGAGGAAATAGAAGCGACGTTGATAATAGATGCCGAATACGAAGAAACTATTCAGCACAATTTTAGCGTGATAGAAAATGTATCCAGCACAATGATTTTAATATGTTCTGCAAGAAGTAACCCGATTCCAAGTAGTTACGCGTGGACAGGACCTATTCAGAGCTCTTCAGCAAAGTTGGAACTAAACATGACTCGGTACGTCCGAGGAATTTACATTTGCTTTGCCAACAATACTATGATCGCACACGACGGACGCACAGAACATGGTTATAAGAGTGTCCCTTACAGTGTTGAAATACTACGTAAGTTTTACATTAACATTTCATATCACATTTTAATATCAATTTTGACAGAATTTATAGTTATATAATTTAAGAAAATGTAGATGTTCCATACATTAGTATAAATTTGGGCATCACAAACAACTTCATGGACTGTTGAAATCTAATGGTTTCTTACGTGAACACTTCAAGCAAAGAAATGAATGAGTGTACAGAAATTCATGCTTGCAACGTAAATAAGGCACATTTGCTTGATTAAAACAACTGAGACTAAAATATTGTATCGATTTAATAGTGGAGATCTGCTTTAAAAAGATCATCCTTATATATCTCTTATTAATTTAATGTATATTTCAGTGGAGAATAATACTTTAAAAACACCTGCTGCATTTATTTTTAACTGTTTGTATTATTTAGAACAATGTATTTTAAAATGCCACGATGATCGCAAAAATAACCATCGTCTAAACCAAACATATACAACTGTGTCCGTCACAGGGATTTTATTCCATTATTTCAGTCAGAAATTGGTTGCGCGCTGTTTTTAAAAATATAAATAGTGTCGAGCTTGTGTATGATTAAACAGCAATAGGGAAGTGATCGCGTGTGGTCGAGTAGTATTCGATTAGCAGTCAAGTAAATCTGGACACAATTTGAAAAGAGGATGAGTTGATCAGGTTGCGATCGGATAATACTCGAGTAAAAATCGAGATGATCGGGCACAGATCGGGTAAAAGATGTCAATTCGACCAAACTAGATCAACTCGATCTTCTACTCGACCAATACACAATCGCTTCCTGAGCACTTCTCGACCGCTTAGCTATTCGATCGCTACTCGAATATTTTTGACATGTAACAAAATTCGGATAGAAAGCCCGAGTTATGCCGACCAAGCTAGACCTTCCCGACCACTACAGATCGCTCATACCGACCGAGTCAGATCAATGCCCGATCGCTTGATCGGGCTTGATCGAGTTGATCGGATTGGCACTGGGAACTCAGCTTTATATACACGTAACTTTTTCTTTTAAAAGTACGATTTAAATACTCCTCCGTAAAAATGACCACATAATGCTATTATCTTACACAAAACTGATCGCGCTGAGTAATACTTGCTGCATAAAAAGCAAAAACACATGAATGATGACAAATAGCGTTATAGCACGAAGATCTCTCATTATTTGTAGAACCACCAGAAATAGGAACACTTGCAGATGTCAAGGTTGTTGAGGGTAATGATGTTAGCGTCGCATGTCCCATTGTCAGCGGGAATGAAACATGGCACACAGTCAAATGGCTTAATAAACACAGTGTGCCTGTCGGACAAAATGGACGTTTGTTGATAACTAACATAACAAGAATTGAGTCCGGGACATATACGTGCCACTTGAATTTTACTCTTCAACCTACCTATGGTTTACATAAGATAGATACAATAAAGAAAGGCTTCTATCTTGATGTGTTATGTAAGTATATTGTGTGACCATTCTGTCCAAATTAATACAGTGTTGCTGTGAAATTTGGGCTAATTTTACGAAAATTGTGCATACAACCAAATGTAACATTTTTCCGACTACTCGTAAATATTCATAAGACGTTTATTCTACGCGCAATCATAAATACGCCTTATTACGTCTGTCACGTCATGATCATGAACTATTTAAAAATGGTTATTCTTTCAAATTTCAAATAAATGTTAATGTTTAATTTGATTTACTTAGCTATTTCATACAATCGCTTGTCGTTAAAATATATACTCACCAGAGTTCATAAGTTTAGAAAATATATAAATGGTTTTCACAAACTGAAATTGTTTATCCATGAGCCAACGTTTATCAATCACATCTATATTATGCTAAACATGTCCATCTGTCTGTCTGCCTGTCAGCTGTACGTTCAAAGAGTCTTTCAAACTATCATATTTATGTATTTGAAAACGTTATTTTTTCAGATAAGGCTGCAATAATAAGTTTTTCAATTAACAACGTTATAGAAATCCTGACATTGAACGAAACTGCACGTGTACATTTCGTATGCGATGTTGACAGTAATCCCAGTTCTATGGTTGTAATAGAATTCAATAACAAAATTGTGTCGTCAAAATCGAACACTCAAACCTTGGATTACTTGATCCCTACCGTCAGTTGCACTGATACAGGAACTTACGTATGCACTGGAAACAACACTTACAATATTGGTCAGCGGGCCAGGTTGGAAAATAGATTATTTGTCACTTGTAAGTATATTTTCGGTAACTCAAATTGATGTATTAGGCATAACGTATGATATGAATAGTAATTGTTATATTTCAAAATGTTGTTATGTTACCTCACTGAACTTTTCATTTCGCGAATGATA
>JAZAYU010000281.1:500550-558050 GCA_038501625.1 Corbicula japonica
GTTTTGAACGCAAAAGCGGCGTTTAACGGTTAACAACGTTGTCAAAACTGGTTACATTATGTTAAATCTTATATCACCGGAAAGTTTTTTTCAGCACCAATTCATCTGTTACTATATTAATGAAATTGGTAACCCAAGTTTTCAGTCAGTATTCGGCAAGCGTCGTTGACGTCACTGCAGAAAACTGGCGTTGATATCTAACCTTGAAGATAAATATCTAAACAACTATTTGATTAATCGAAAAACGGTTTGCGGATTCATGCTGGAATTATCGTCAATATATACCATACCAAATTTCAAAAAGAAATTCGAAAATTTGCAAAGTTTCGCGTTCCACCTTAAATATTGACTGTTTATAAAACGTGAAGTCCGAATGGCGTAAAACGTTAAACTTACATCATTCGTATATTGCACTTTGCGAAGTTTGGTTCTTTTTCCACTAGTAGTTTTGTTTATATTGACATGTATTTGCTTCACAAAGTACAATGGCAATGACGTGGGACGCCTGCGTGTTACCATGGTTATTCAAATAAGCGACGCCCTTTTCAAGTTTATCAAATCTATTAATATATTAGCTCAGTTTGTTACGTTTGTAGTCTGATTGACTTTAGTATATAATTTATTGCGAACGTGTTTCAAATTAAGATGCAATAACAAAAGTCTACGTTATTTTGGATCATCCCTCTTATATGTCTCAATGACAACTGAAATGAGGCTGCTGATCATGACGTCAAAATTTATTTCACTTTTCTGTTGACACTAAAGTTGTTTTTTTTCCCGTAAATCCATTTTTGTTTAAATAAATGTTGTTTGATGCTAATACAGATGAAAAATAACTCGCATCATCAACTCTTTACAAGGATTGTTAAAGTCAAAACACGCGGCGTTAATTTTCCTTTATTTGTTTTAAAAAATAACTAGTGAAATTTTAAACTTTGATGTCTTCTTTTCCTTGCATATAATCGAGCATACTTTTTGTTGTTATACGCAATGCCAGAAATATTACTGACGCGTAAGTATGATATCATCAGCACTTAACTAGATTTCACGAATTAAGGCAAGGCTGTTAATAGCACTAATACATTTATCACAAAACAGAAATCTGTTATAATTGTATTAATCATGCATCTACATCCAACACTTTAAATTCGTACCATTATAACAATACAGTAACCTGTTATTATAACTGTGACGTCTGTTATGTCAACTGACGTTTATTTGTGCTACTGACTTTACTGTTTGATTTTATCTTATTTCCAAGTGGTCCAAGTCGACAGTTCACTAGTTGTAAATGCTGTTACTCTAAAGAAGGTTATCCTTAATTTAAACACTTTTAAAAAGTACCTGTAACATTGTTTTAAAACTTTCTCGGAAAATATGTTTTTTTTCTCCAAACAAATAATGACCAGTTTTCATATTTTGTTAAACTTACTCAATCAATACGTCTTATTTGTTTCATTTAAATCGTTTTAAAATAAACTGAGTCGCTAACTATACTGCTTAATTTCCATACCATGGCATTGATAAGGAAATTTAAGCGACATTTATTTATAAATAATTAATATATCAACATTATATGTCATATGTTGCTGTTTCTAAAAGGGATACACTCTGAATTTGTCGAAAGAATGATAATAATGATATTGTCATGTTAATGCTTATCTGCGGAAGGTTCGATAATTGAAATACTTTGTGTCTGACTTTGTGCCTGACAAAAACCTAGTATACTTTTATACCTGTATAATATACTTGAAATAAAACAGCAACAAAATATTATGATCATAAATGTAGAAATATTACAGAAAAAAAAAACAGACAGCAAACGATTAGCACAGCTTTTGGGCGATGTTTGCGATAGTTTCATTTGTTGGATATTGTCTTTTTTTTCTTATCAGTGCTGTTATCAGTTGCGTCCTTTAAAGGTCGGCTGAGCACGATACTTATGTACTATGTTTATGGTACTTCTAAAATTCCTTTTGTTTTAATATTTCGGCCAGTTTATAGATAGGTGGTTTCAATATCCCAGCTAATATAGATTTGGATATTGTCCAATCACCCCCAAGAATATACTTCCTGGTTTTTAAATTTTGCCTTTGGCGTAGTCTGTGATATAATGCAGGATTTATATTTTAAGATTCCCTGTCAAAGTTCTATTCTGTTTAGTTCCGCCCATTGTTTTCTCGTTTAGGGCAAACCAATTCTTTTATCTGGGGACCATACGCCGCTGAACATGGAATGGTATTAATCTGAAAATACCTCATTGAAGGTTCCATGTTCACCGCCATATGCATACCATTGTTTGGGATGGATCGAAATTGTACTGTTTGATGGTAATTACGGAGTTGCGCTCAACCCGGGGCTAGGCGGCGTGGGCAGTATTAAGCAATTCCAATTACTGCCCATGAACAGGCTCAATCAAACCGAGCCTGCAGTATTTTCATATTTGTCGTGTTCGGAGGCTTTCAAAGTTCCCTTTTCATCTATTACAAAATTTTACAAAATATGTGTAAACCTCATAGTTTTTACCATAGACACCAACGTCCGTGGTTTTACCTAAGAGATCAAACAAAACATCATCTACATTCTGTAATCACAACAACGGTGCCTGATTTTTCTAACATCGAACACTTACACTTTTTATATAACTGTTATCTTGGTTAAGACATTTTCGAACAGATTACACCGATTATCTCTTTGGAAGTTTAAGCTTTCCAATTAAAAAGAAATGTTTTGGGTATTTTTTGGTTGTTTCCTTCTTGAATATGACGACAATGGGTGGATGTTTAGTGTCTTTAAACACCAGTCATTGTGAAACTGAAATTGAAATGGTCGGTTAACGTTTTATTTTCTTTCTAGTTTAATTTATATAACTTTCGTTTCTAGTCGACTTGTCAGATAAGTTTAGTTTTGAAAACAAAAGAAAATTCATAATGCGTGCGTTTATTTGAAACATGGAGCACGATATAAAAGGGCCGTCTACAGCCATCACTCCGCGTTCATCAATAAAAACGAAAACTTATCAATATTTCAATTACTGAAAAATGCCTTTCAATGAAACTTTGCGCACGTTACTGTTTTTAATAGATCTTTATTTCGCATACCCTTATTGTAAGACACGTTAGAAAAGTGAAGAAAAAGAACTGCATTTTGCCGTTATATTGATTTTTATATTTAATTTTTTTTATTGCTGTCAGTTCATTAAAGACTGAAGACGGCCCTTAAGCATCTTTATTTATTTAATAGGATTTCGGGCCAAAATGACTTATTTCTTGTTTTACGTTAAAGTAAAATACTCTATGATGGCATTATATAGCAGTCAGCATTTGAAAAATGCACTTTAAATACCAAATATGATTTCAGGTTCTTACGGCTCTACTGTCACACTCCATTCAGAATCGGTAGACCAATGGGAGAATACGGATATAACATTAACGTGTTCTTATAACGGATCATATTTGGGCATGTTTTATTGGACTTTAAATACTTCTTCTCTACAATACACGGCTTCCTATGTCGATAAAAACTGTGAAGTTTTGGCACCTTGGTTAGCCCATCCCAAGGAATACTCTTGCAGATGTATAAACGACACAGTCCATTCTCTTACACTGAAAAATATTACACAAAACAGACATGGAGATACATGGAGATGCGGTAACGATCCAGGAGAATTTCTTACCATTAGCAATCCTGTACAGATTTTTGTAAAAGGTATATTCAGTTTGTCAATCGATTTGTTTTATACTTTTTAATAATAGTTTACTGAAAAGTGCTCGTCTGAATTAAATAAATATTAAGTTGATTAGGAAAATCAGACGTTATTGTTCCTTCACATAGCGTGATCTTCTCAAGCAGCTTACTTATACCGTAATAATCCGGTAAAGATAAAAGTGTAGCGAAATTGTTTTTTTTATTTTGATATGTTATGAAACAGCTGCTTTAATTTCTGTTATTTAACACTGGTCATTTTATAGTACACTGTGTTGCTCTGTCTATTGTCAACTGTGCATGCTTTTCTCCATCTATATTCATTTAATAAGCAAGAGGGCTCTTAAATAAACATCATTAGTATTATTTGACATTGTAAAACATTGTAAAACTATGCTATGTATTGCTGATTATCTTTATATTTTTGGTAGAACCCTCTCACAACTGAATCTTTCTCTCTCCTTTTTTTTTCATGAAAAGTGGGCTGTCATAATTTGGCGGCAATATTTTGCTATATAACCGGAGATTCGGCTCAGTCTGTTTGCCAAGCTTACAGACACACAAGGTAAAGTTTACCTTTTGTCACAAGACTGGCCATTTTTCTCTTCTTCTTTCTCTTTCTCTCTTACACTTGGTTTTTTTTGTTGTTGTTTAGTATTTTCACATTATTTAGGAAAATGATTTAAATTAATTCTAAAAATTTATTCTGAATATGAGAACACTGGGAAAATAAAAAGGTGAACTGAAAACGTTATTTTTTACTTAGAAACTCCCCAGATAATATCTTGAGAACCTGGGTTAAACCGAGTCCTGTTACAAAAGCAATAAATAAACACAGTCATACAAATAGAAAACAACCATTATCAATTAACTGCTTGCGATATCGCTTCCTCAAGTTCTCGGTAATCCGTTCCGACGAATCTTTCTCGTACTCAAACTGTCCCAAAATACAGTCAGCCAAATACAACAAACATGTATTCTGCAAAGATTTTTTTTTAATTTCATTGGATCATTTACCGTCAATATGGGTTCTTATTAACGGATGGGTCGTAGGTATGAAATGCACGCACCTTAATTGACCCCTTTCCTACCACCTTTTGTTATCGTCGGCATTTTATTTTGATTTTCGTTGAAGAGGTATAAAGTTAAGCAGACCTCATTACTTTCTTAATCGATATATATTATATTATTACCGAAACTTATTGTTTCAAATTTGAACAGATGAAAGAGATCCGATTATTCTTCATTAAAACAAATATGGAATCAAGAGGCCATTGAATACAATTTTTGATGTTTTATTATTGTGACCTTCATTTTGGCAGTATTCTTAAACTAGTTATTTTCTTTTTAGTTATTCAGTAAGTCTGTGACCTTCAAATCGATGTAGTACGATAACCTTTTTGCAATTACTTCTGGGGTTATGTCATTAAAATATTAAGTTAGCTTGATGTTGTATATACAGGTTCAGTTTTTAAATTCACAGTAGCGCTATTTGTGCAGGGTGTTGGCCGTAGAAATGATATTGCCTCTACCTATACCAGCACCGCCACGGCGACAGCCATGCCATTCCGACAACGCAGCCGATTGAGATAGCCGGGACAACCTAAGAAAGGTTATTTGGATAGCTCTGAACGACTCCCAGTACATATAGCCAGTACTGATATCAATAACAAATCGGTTACCGGTGTTTATATGGGTTATCCGAATCCTAAAAGAGGATAGTAGAAAAGAAACTGCTGCTTAGGTTGTGTGGTCTTCCTATCAAAATAGAACAAGCAATACACAAGAGTTTTCCATAAGCTTAGCCTTTAGTTGCATGAAATACATTTATAGCAAAAGTATATAGAACTAACGCCAAACTGTTCCCAAGTCAAGTTGGAAAAAGGTACAAAAGAAAATGATGATTGTGGTTTGCAATTGATAACAGCTACAGAATTGTGACTTTATGATAAAAATATACAACACATGACAAATTAGATCGTTCGGTTAGTGTCAGAATCAGATCAACAAAATTGAATTTTACCAAATGAACTAAAATTAAATACCGATTGATCAATAAAATACATGGTAATCAGTTCTTATTATAGTTTTGCTTCAACAAATATGCCAATCCGTACAGTCCGTAAATAATATAATTCCTCTTATCAATGTATGTCATAAGCTGATGGAAAACATGTTATCTTAAAAATGTAATGACCTGTTTTACTTATTCTTGCTAAAACTGGATATATGAAACTGGGGAATTACTTTTGTTGCGACTAAACCCGATAAGTATTTCATTATTATAGACATTTATGTAATGTAAAACACATATTCAATAATTCAATAAAACATTATTTGTCTATGATATTAATGCCATTATTTTTAATTCAACAACTTGTCAACGTGAATCATATTTGTTCGTTTTACAATGTACTGTTTTGTTTAGTGCAAACCCAGTTTTTATCTGGAATTATACGCTGATATGTATCAAGACATTGCAAATAATTTACATTTACATTATCATAGGATTAATGTACACCGTCATAAACATACCATCGTTTGTGATGCAGAAATATTTCCATTGTTTACTTGTGAAGACAATGAGTTTGCGCTAAAATATTGTTGACCGAAATCTGATGATTTCAATGAACGTAATCTTTGCATTACAGAAAAACTTTTAAAACAAGGTTATCGGTATCACAAATTAAGGAAAACCTTTTGCAAGTTTTATCGCCGATATCCAGATTTAATTCATAAATACAGGTGCAGTTTAAAATCACTTTTGCAACAAGGAATTTCACAGCCAGTTTTTTATGGAGATTTAATTTATAAACTTAAGAAGATAAAAGGCGATGTTAATTTCTCCCGGTTATTCGTAAAAACCATCTGTAAATTTAAAAAGAAAGGTTACCAACATGATATTTTACAGCGCTCTGCAGGCCTGGTGATTAACCCATCTACAGTTGATCATTTTGCTTACCTCTTTGGTTGCACGACGGTGGCAGGGGTTTAAGAGTTTATGAAGGTTTATGGGGAAATCTTTTCTTAAAAGAACCTAGAAGCTCGATTTGTTTCTTTTATCCCTGTCATCGTGTTCTTGCTGATTTTACTCCAGATGCTCTGGTCTCGGTAAGATCATTGAGTACCCGCCCTTTGGCTTTGCAATGCTATTAAATTCTTATGTTTATATGTTTGTATGCTTTTGCATGCAACATTGTTGAGCTGATGGATGGGTTGGAGTTATTTCACCAAGACAATTTGTACTTGTTTTGTAATACGAGAACCTGTTGGGGCAAGTGTGAGGTTGGTGCACCCTAGAACCTGGTTTAAACCCCCAGTGGCATTTTGTTTTGCCACTGACCGTTCCAAGGCGGTAACCCCTCTGGTTCTCACTTTTGTTATTTGTTTGTGGCGTCCATTTTGAAACTAATTATTATAATACCATGCTCTCTTTTCCTCTCTACTTTTTGGCTGTGTGGGGAGGCTGTGTATGCTGGATGTGGCCATTCCTGATATGCATATTTCATTTTGATATAAATGATAATATTCAACTCAAAGTTCTCTTCATGATATGTGTTGCTATTAAATGTGTTTCAGTACCTGTCAAAAGCACTACTATAACTCCAAACACGAATGATGTATTTACAACGGAGGAGAATACTTCATTTTCTTGGCTTTGCAAAACCTCTGAATGTCGACCAGAACCTAGGTTCCTATGGTACAGACAAGCCATCTCACAAGCGGATGGAAGCGAAACAATAATATCAGAAACAAGTCCGAGAACCGGTTTAGCTGATAATATTCAATCATATAATAACACGTACCGCCTTACATTCAACAGAACATGGGATGACTGGAAACTGTTTTGCGGAGCCACAAACCGCAACGGCAGCATTGCCATGTCAAGAAAAATATTGATTAATGTAACATGTAAGTGATTTAGCTTAATTACACAATACGTATTAATAAAAGGATACTGGTAAAATTTTAAATGCCCCAATCTGAAACATTTACGTTTAGAAAACATATCCTCTGCATGCAGTAAAAACACGGTCGAAACATGACTGAATCAAAACAAAAACATTATCAACATTTCTTGTGACGGCTTTTACATCCTTGGAACAACGAGATGTAGAAAACATTATTAACCTACAATGCATAAAGTTCCAAGCAAATGTTTAATACGAGTGGAGTTTAATTGGTTTTAACACCAACACACTTAAAGCAGTGGCGGATTCAGGGGGGGGGGGGGGGTCGGGGGTTCGGACGAACCCACCCTCCCTAATTTCTGTAATGTTTTTGGTCCCGATTGGTTCGAGGTTCCAAGTTTGAGGGTATGAATTAATATGACTGGTTTCCAGAAAGAAATCGATGACCAGTTGGTGCTAAATTGTTTCATTTGACGACAAAAATGCTGTCTCAGTGGTAGTTTTGGGTGACAAAACTAAGACTTCACGCATAATATTATTGCGTACTCTCAATTTAAACCGTGTATTTCCAATAAACAACTTAGCACCCTTGCACATTTGTCGCTGTAGGTGGCCAGTCTGCTTTTAATCAAAACAAGACAGTAAGAAATTGTTTATAAATTGAAAACTTAGTATTGCATGTGGTGGGGTCCCAAAGTATCTCGTCACGGGCATTTGATAAATCACAGACAATGTTTTATTGTATATTTGTATATTTTATTAATTCTGACAAAATTTGACTTGCCTATGATGGAAGCTGAGCGTATTATTTGCCGATTGTTTTGATAAGTAGAGAGGAGGAGGATTCTAATATTCTATAATGGTAAATAAGCTGTTTAAATACATTAATAAAAAACTCAAGTAACCGTCTAATGTCTTTACTTCAATAAATATTTTAAACGTTAAAGATCTTAAACATTAAATACAACCGACGTTAAACGTGTTTATACTTTCGAACCGAAAAAGAAATCGTTTTTTTTTTCTCCGAAATTAAACTGGAAACCCTGAACTAAAGCCATTCGAGCTGCTTTTTCTCTAATTAACAACTTCTCAAGTTGAAATATTGTTTTTTGCATATCTAGATTCAAGTTATGAGATAGAGTATTTGGGTCTGAGTGTTTTTAATTTCATCACGACTGTTTACTTTGAAATAGTTAAAATCAAGTTTGAAAGAGAAGTCCAAATCATGCAATAAAATCCCCGACAAAATACCTCAGAATGCAGCATTTAGCATATAGATGTTTAAAACTTTCTGAGGGAACAGGCCCCCGGACCTCATGATTAGTTAGGCATCTTACACATTCATTTGGGCCTCTTACAAATTTTATTCATCGAGAACCCTGGACGTGTCCGAGGGGCTGATGTTCAAGCTCAGTGACAAATTTACGTTGTTAAAAATATGACTCGCTGAGTTGAACCCCCTTGCTGAAGTCCTGAATCCGCCCCTGTAAAGTTGTTTTCTCATTATATTATCACAGTAGCGTTATTTTTCATGCGGCGACCGTAAAATGCAATCCCGCAATTTGTTCTTGCTCACTGCTATATGCACACTATCGTTTTGGATAGAAGGAGGTACGCTCCATACACCCTTTTTATGTATTTCTCCTATTTTCTATTTTCTCGGTCAGTCCTTCTGTCGATTCTATTTGTTGAGTCTGTGCTTGCTAAATGTGCTTACGCTAATGCTTCAAATAAGATTTTTAAAATGTATGTTTAAAAAGATAAAACATGCATACTAGGAATCGCCACATTCAGAAAAAACAGCCTCCCCTCATGAACAAGAAGAAGTGAGAGGGAGAGAGCATGGTTATAAAATGATCAGTTAAAAAAAATCACCACTAATAAAAATGAGGACCCCAGGAGTTACCGCCTTGGAACGGTCAGTGCAAATCAAATTGCCACTGGGGGTTTAAACCAGGTTCTATTGTGCACCAACCTCACACTTGCTTCAACAGGTTCTCATACCAAAAAACAAGTACAAGTTTTCTTGGTTAACCAACTCATACCCACCCATCGGCTTAACCAACTCAAAATGGCTCTGTGCAGTTATTAGACACGTTTTATTGTGAATGACACTTGTGCAGTTTATCATCTGATATGATCTGGAAATTAAACTCATTGCATACATAAATAAATTCAAGTGCAAGTATAACTTTGTTAAGTCATTTCACATTATTCATCAGATCCTCCGTTTGGGCCCCCACGGATTGGACTCTATCAGAATGGAAGCTTAATCAACGTCATAAAGGACACTTCTCTTGACCTAGTTTGTTCGATCACGGGAGGAAATCCACTTCCAAGGTTACAATGGAATCAAAGAGGTACTTTGTCACAGACATTCTCTGATTCGACAGTAACTAACACCATAACATGGCAGGCATCTGACAACAGCAGACGTGATTTAATATGTCAATCCATCCATCAACATAGGAACGACACGACTTATGTGACTATCGATGTGTTATGTAAGTGTAAAAACTAGTTCGTTTTATTTTGTATCTGGAAGTAAACAATATGTATTTTTTACCAGGTCATTGGAGATTCTCGTCTCCCACATGTTAGTATAGGGTTCTTCAAAGCAAAGGAACTGGATCTGCGTATTTTTATAATAATACTTTTGAGTAAAGAATACCTATCATAGTTACGCGTTCATTGACTGCATAATATTTTTTTCTGAACATACTCTTTAATATTTAGGCCAATATTATTCCTATCTCGCCTTTTATTAGATTGACAGATGGTTTGTTACCTCTAGGACAGTAGAAACTGGAGGCAGACTTTTGTCTCGAGTTTAAAGTGTAGATCTACATACATGTTTAAATGTTATTCTATCCTGTGTCAATGGATGTTTTATAATTAAAATATCGGTCTGTTTTCGCACAGATACATAATTAAAAGTGATGTGTAGGCTTATGAAAGAAACCCCCTTTTCATGAAAGTATTTCAAGAAAACATGTACTGGTATATACTGAGCCAAAATGAAAACTTGACGAAAATAACATGGAAAACTTCTATTACATTAATGATGCCAGTAAATGCATGTGTCTGATGGAATTCGATCAACAATATGTTTATCTTGGTAGTTGTCGGTCCAGTATCTATCGGTTTTAGAAAAAAGAAACAAGAAAAAGAATAAGTGGTTGTTTAAAATTAAGCGTTGGATTTTGTTCTTTATTTAATTAAAAGGGAGGTAATTTGCAAAATCGGATATTTAAGTAACTGTATCTTATTTCGTTGCTTCAGTGGGCTTTAAAGATTATGTTTTTCCTTCTGTACATGCCATAAACTTTTAAATTTGACAGTCAGGTAATCTGTTCGAGACTTTTATGTTAAAAATTATCGATCTAACCATGATTTTAAAAAGAGGAGATAACGTCGTGCCCTGTGAAAACTTAACACCATTTTCCAGCTTTATCAAATGTCTAGATATGTACAAATACCACAAATTAAGTGAAAAATAAAATAAATCATCATTTAAACAAAAGTTTTGAATTTAAAATCTGGTAAGTTTTCATTTTTGTTCAGTATATATTCGAGATATTTTTAAAAAAACGATTCAAAATAAACATGGAATAGTTGCATTTATGATATTCAATATGATTCTGCGTGAAAGTATGAGACAAAGATAAGCTTATAGTTTAATAGCTAAAGTTTGAGGTTCTGTATTGGAACACCAGCAGTTAAGTAGGAATGAATGATAAGTATCTTAAATCAAATAATTCTAAACTTAATAACAATTCGTGAAGTATCGATGTTCACAGTCGATGTAGTCATTATGTAGGTAGACAGCTGATTGTGTTTGTGAACTGGTCCGCTTTAGAGAAAGTCATAAACAAAAACCTTATTGGAGATACAATAAATGTTACAAAGTGTAAAATAAAAAAAAAGTTTAGTATTTTGTAATTTTTATTGATAACTAAGAAAGATCGGACCGCCAAAAAAGTGAAACGCGCATATCAGGAATTGCCACACTCAGATAAAACAGCCGCCCCACACAGCCAAAAATAATAGAGAGATCAAGGTTAATAAAACCAGCTTCAAAAAGGACACCGCAAACAATTAAAACAAATGAGAACCCGAGGGGTAACCGCCTTGGAATGGTCAGTGGCAAATCAAATTGCAACTGGGGTTTTAAACCAGGTTCTAGGCTGCACCAACATTTCACTTGCCCCAACAGGTTCTGAAATAAACAAAAAAGTACAAGTTTGTGAAATAACTCCAACTCACCCAATAGCTTACAAATGCTGCATGCAAAAACACACAAACATATAAAACATAAGAAGCTAATAGCATTGCGAAGCCAAAGGGGCGAGTACTCAATGATCTTACCGAGCCCCTGGAGTCAAATCAGCAAGAACACGATGACAGAGATAAAAGAAACAAATTGAGCATATAGGTTCTTTATAGAAAAGGTAATATATGCATATCAGGAATCGCCACACTCAAAATACACAGCCTCCCCACGCAGCGAAAAAGAAGAGAGGAAGAGAGAGAGTGCATGTTTTATATACGTATGTCAATTAAAATAGGACGCCACAAACAATTAACGAAGAAGAGAACCTTTGGGGATACCGCCTTGGAACGGTCAGTGGCAAAACAAATCGCCACTGGGGGTTTAAACCAGGTTCTAGGGTGCACCAACCTCACACTTGCCCCAACAGGTTCTCGTATCACAAAACAAGTACAAATTGTCTTGGTGAAATAACTCCAACCCACCTATCAGCTCAACAATGTTGCATGCAAAAGCATACAAACATATAAACATAAGAATTAATAGCATTGCAAAGCCAAAGGGCGGGTACTCAATGATCTTTCCGAGACCAGAGCAACTGGAGTAAAATCAGCAAGAACACGATGACAGGGATAAAAGAAACAAATCGAGCTTCTAGGTTCTTTAAAGAAAAGATTTCCCCATAAACCTTCATAAACTCTTACACCCCTGCCACCGTCGTGCAACCAAAGAGGTAAGCATAATGATCAACTGTAGATGGGTTAATCACCAGGCCTGCAGAGCGCTGTAAAATATCATGTTGGTAACCTTTCTTTTTAAATTTACAGATGGTTTTTACGAATAATCGGGAGAAATTACTATCGCCTTTTATCTTCTTAAGTTTATAAATTAAATCTCCATAAAAAACTGGCTGTGAAATTCCTTGTTGCAATAGTGATTTTAAACTGCAGCTGTATTTATGAATTAGATCTGGATATCGGCGGTAAAACTTGCAAAAGGTTTTCCTTAATTTGTGATACCGATAACCTTGTTTTAAAAGTTTTTCTGTAATGCAAAGATTACGTTCATTGAAAACGTTCATTGAAAACATTTCCCCATGAACCGTTGTAAACTTGCTTCTTCTTTTTCGCTGCGTGGGGAGGCTGTGTTTTTTGAGTGTGGCGATTCCTGATATGCATATATTGCTTTTTTCTTAAACACCTGTCACCGTCGTGCAACCAAACATGTAAGCATAGTGTTCAACTGTAGATGGTTTAATCACCAGGTTGCTGTAGAATATCATGTTTGTAACCTTTCTTTTTTAATTAATCTAGGTATCTAACTAATACCTGCAAAATGTTTACTTTAATTTATGATACCGATAACCTTGTTTTAAATTGTGTTCCTGTTATGTAAAGATTACGTTCATTGAAATCATTAAAATTATTGCAAGTTCTAGAAAAGCGAACAAGCTGTGAAATTTAAACCCCGTAAGATATTGCAGGAGGAACATCGCCGTCTGAAACGGAAAATTTATTATAATATTAAAATTAAAATCGTCTCTTGTATCACACATTTTACAAGTGACTCATCTTTTTTCAACATAAAGATTTAGATCAAGAAAGTTTGCTTGAAAAAGAATAAACTCGAAAATTAGAACTCATGAACTTAAAAATTGATGCATTTAAATCTCACATAGTACATGCGTATTATCGACAAGAAATGGAGAAACATATACATGCAATTTATTGAACAAACAAAGCAAAGATTTAAACTGGCAACCAGTTGTTAAGTTTCGTAGACACTACTAGTAACGCTGAATAAATACATGTATTACGCAAGTTCTGTATTGAGCTTATAGCTTTTAAAAAAAGGTGATTTATTTTAGAAAAACATAGTAAATTTAAATACTAGTTAACACCTATGCAATACCTATTTAATATAATCAATAGTTCTAGATACCTAATTGAAAGACATATAACTGCAAGTTCAAACTTTAACCAAAAACTAAACGATAGCAAACAAAACGATAAGCATTGTAATTTTATCATGAAAACAGAATTCTGTGCAAATAGTAGTATAGGCAGTTATCAGGTCCCAATCAAAAGTATCCTGAGACATATGGCTGATTATAAATCTGGTCCATGAAAATATAACCTAAACGGTCTGACAATGTGCATGTAATATGCGATTTAAGTCGTAAAGTTAGTACTTATAAGGGTGCAAATTACCCGTCGATTAATATCCGTTTCATATCAGAGATTGATGCAGTCCAATGGAAAATGTGCATCACAAAAATCTTGGCCTTTAAACATTTTTAATGAATTAGGAAATGCTCTATTGTCATTGCAGGTCATAATGTTATTTCCAAGTGTATATTATTTTAATTTGATATAACAAAACATGATAATTGTATTACTGGATAACATTAACTTATGCCATCAGCCATGTGATGATGTAAGAAGAGAATACGTGTTTACTTTTGTTACTAGTTTTGTCACTAGTAGGTTTATTCTGTAATAAATGATCAAATTTTTATAAGGTTTACTGGTAAAGTAGAACACAGGTGATAAAAGGTAAGGTTTTTTTAACCATTACATACACGAAGCAGGCAGGGTAACATTTTTGGTCAGGTCCTAGATGAACACCAAGGTCAGAATTAGAAGTTGTATTTGCACCTAAAATTATGACAGCCTCAGAGAAGGCAGAACAAATGTATACGTATGGTACGTATGACAGAACATGTCTGCATTAAAGAATATTTATAATTTAAAGTTGTGTTGCTTTTTAATCAGATCCACCCGAGGAAATAGAGGCGACGTTGATAATAGATGCCGAGTACGAAGAAACTATTCAGCACAAGTTTAGCGTGATAGAAAATGTATCCAGCACAATGATTTTAATATGTTCTGCAAGAAGTAACCCGATTCCAAGTAGCTGGATTGGCACTGGGAACTCAGCTTTATATACACGTAACTTTTTTCTTTTAAAAGTACGATTTAAATACTCCTCCGTAAAAATGACCACATAATGCTATTATCTTACACAAAACTGATCGCGCTGAGTAATACTTGCTGCATAAAAAGCAAAAACACATGAATAATGACAAATAGCGTTATAGCACGAAGATCTCTCATTATTTGTAGAACCACCAGAAATAGGAACACTTGCAGATGTCAAGGTTGTTGAGGGTAATGATGTTAGCGTCGCATGTCCCATTGTCAGCGGGAATGAAACATGGCACACAGTAAAATGGCTTAATAAACACAGTGTGCCTGTCGGACAAAATGGACGTTTGTTGATAACTAACATAACAAGAATTGAGTCCGGGATACGTGCCACTTGAATTTTACTCTTCAACCTACCTATGGTTTACATAAGATAGATACAATAAAGAAAGGCTTCTATCTTGATGTGTTATGTAAGTATATTGTGTGGCTTCTATCTTGATGTGTTATGTAAGTATATTGTGTGACGAGTATGTCCAAATTAATACAGTGTAGCTGTGCAATTTGGGCTAATTTTACGAAAATTGTGCATACAACCAAATGTAACATTTTTCCGACTACTTGTAAATATTCATAAGACGTTTATTCTACGCGCAATCATAAATACGCCTTATTTCGTCTGTCACGTCATGATCATGAACTATTTAAAAATGGTTATTCTTTCAAATTTCAAATAAATGTTAATGTTTAATTTGATTTACTTAGCTATTTCATACAATCGTTTGTCGTTAAAATATTTACTCACCAGAGTTCATAAGTTTAAAAAATATATAAATGGTTTTCACAAACTGAAATTGTTTATCCATGAGCCAACGTTTGTCAATCACATCTACATTATGCTAAACATGTCCATCTGTATGTCTGCCTGTCAGCTGTACGTTCAAAGAGTGTTTCAAACTATTATATTTATGTATTTTAAAACGTTATTTTTTCAGATAAGGCTGCAATAATAAGTTTTTCAATTAACAACGTTATAGAAATCCTGACATTGAACGAAACTGCACGTGTACATTTCGTATGCGATGTTGACAGTAATCCCAGTTCTATGGTTGTAATAGAATTCAATAACAAAATTGTGTCATCAAAATCGAACACTCAAACATTGGATTACTTGATCCCTACCGTCAGTTGCACTGATACAGGAACTTACGTATGCACCGGAAACAATACTTACAATATTGGTCAGCGGGCCAGGTTGGAAAATAGATTATTTGTCACTTGTAAGTATATTTTCGGTAACTCGAATTGATGTATTAGGCATAACGTATATGAATAGTAATTGTTATATTGCAATATGTTGTTATGTTACCTCACTGAACTTTTCATTTCGCAAATGATAATTCGTATAACATGAGATTGGTGATTAATGGGGCCAAACATGTGCATGTGTATATAGCGTAACGACAAAAAGTCGAAATGTGCACGAATTAAACAACTTACATCGTAACACATGTTTTATAAGACTCGATGAGGTCATCGATGTTTAGATAAGAGTTCGATGCAAAAAAAATAATCGTTAGTGTTGGCGTGGTAATATGCTCTGTGCACAGTATTATTCTTTTCATTATTCTGAATGATTAGACCTGAACTCTGGCATTTCTAGACGTGAAGTGTAGTGCAGTTTAAACAATAGCTTCCGGTGAATAATTGCAGGATAATTCACGGTTCAGCTGCGTAGATATATATCACAAGGGGCGTATATTGATTTTTTCTAATTCTAACACGACACTTCTGACAGAATATGCGAAATAATCATTACTCAATTTTAGCGCGTTGTAATAAACGCAAATGGGTTATAAGGTCGGCAGTTAGTGTTTAATCCCTAAACTTCTCAATAATTAAAAAACTGATTATAATTAAAAGATTGAATAACAAACTTGAATACATGTCCATCCAACCGCGCATCCAGCACTATCCAGTCGTCGTCCGAACCGTATTTGTCATTCCAACGGTTTAATACTGCCCCAGAAAATTAACATGTGAACGACGGAAATGACGTGACGTCGTTAAATTGGCGCGAACGTCACCTTAACGTTGCCTCAAAATAGCGGAAACTAATTATAAAATTTTATCTCAATATATAAAATAAACATTATTTCATTACTGTGGTTTTATATTCTAAGATCCCCTGTCAAAATTCTATTCTGTTTGATTCCGCCCATGGTTTTCTCGTTTAGGGCAAACCCATTCTTTTATCCGGGGACCATACGCCACTGAACATGAAATGATATTAATCTGAAAATACATTGAAGGTACCATGATCACCGACATATGCATACCATCGTTTGGGATCGATCAAAAATGTACAGTTTACTGGTATTAATTGAGTTGCGCTCAACCCGGGGCTAGGCAGCCTGGGCAGTAATATGCGATCCCATTACTGCCCGTAAACAGGCTCAATCAAAACGAGCCTGCAGTATTTTCATATTTTTCGACTTCGGTGGGTTCCAAAGTTCCCTTTCTCATCTATTTCAATATCACAGTAGCGTTGTTTGTGCTGTGTGGCGGCTGTAAAAAGTTTCTACTTACATTCAATCAGTGATGTTATCATTTACGTCTTTTGAAGGTCGTTAAGCACGATACTTATGTACTAAGTTAATAGTATTTCTAACATTACTTTTGTTTTTGTATTTCGGCCAGTTTAAAGATAGGTGGTTTCAATATTCCAGTCAATAAGGTTTTGGATATTGATTATTTAAAAAAGTAGGAAGTATAGTATTGGGGGTGATTGGACAAATCACCCCCAAGGATATACTTCCTACTTTTTAAATTTTGCCTTTTGACGTTGTCTGCAATACGCAGGATTTATATTCTAAGATCCCGAATCAAAATTCTGTTTAGTTCCGCCCATTGTTTTCTAGTTTAGGGCAAACCCATTCTTTTATCTTTGGACCATACGCCGCTGAACATGGAATGGTATTAATCTGAAAATACCGCATTGAAGGTTCCATGTTCACCGCCATATGCACACCATCGTTTGGGATGGATAAAAATGTACTGTTTTTTGGTGTAAATCTTGAGTTGGGCTCAACCCGGGGCTAGGCGGCGTGAACAGTAATATGCAATCCCATTACTGTCAATGAACAGACTCAATCAAACCGAGCCTGCAGTATTCTCATATTTGTCATGTTCGGTGGCTTTCAAAGTTCCCTTTTTCATCTATTTCATCAGGTTAAAAATTTCGCTTATTACGTGCTTTCTTAAATGCGCGATATTAAATCCCAGCGAAAAATACAATTTTCACGTGATAAGTTTATACCGAAAGGTATTTAGTAAAAGCCGGGCCCACGCGCGGTGGATTATCGTGTAATAATTCACAGCAAATTCAATGGGAAAAACGTCAAGTCGTGTTAGAATCAATTATAATGTCTTGATACATTCGTACCGTCATGGAGTCAATGTTTGTCCATAGTCTAGATAAAGATGTAAATCTTTTGAATATTATTACTTGCGCGCCTGTTTTGACAATCTCGCTTTGCATTAATGTGCTGGTGCTGGTGTATTTTAGGCACTGGCAAAATGGCATGTGATATAAACAGGATATAAACTCCTAGCTTGTCTGCATTTCATGTTAATTTTACAAACAGGTTCTCCACGACGATCTCCATTCTTTGAACAAAAACAAAATGTTACGTGCGGTATCAACGATACAGCTACGTTCCAATTTACTGCCATGGCATATCCACCACCACGCTTTCAATGGTATCGGGTAATAAATGGATCCAAAACGTCTGAAGCACACGGAGGAGTAATTACAAATTACAGTATTTCAACAAATGAGATGCAGACCAATTTTTATTTGGAAAAAGTTGAAGAGATCCACTATGGGGAATACTTATTGAAAGTAGAAAACCAGTATGGAGCGTACAGTCAGACATTTTACCTTGTAGCTGAAGGTATAGTTTAAAGCACATTATTTTACTGCGATGTCTCTGTCTTCAAACTCTTCTGTATTTCAGGTTCATGCGAATCTTGACTAGTCCATTTTTACACAGACAGGCTCACTTACTTACTTTGCTTTTAACTTTTCTCATCGAACGAATATTAAATTTTAGTATTTTGTAAGTTACCGAAATGGACGGCGTAAAAGTAAAGGCATATAAAATAATTTTTACAAATCATTGTAAGACGTTTTTAAAGCCTTTACAAACATCTTCTGGGAAATTTATAAAATAATGGATTTAAAAACAGAAAAACATATTTCAGGAAAACCGAATCCACCTACTATTTATGGCTTTTATGCTGACTCTATTTCATCTGACTCGGTAACAATATGGTGGGAGCCAGGATATGACGGAGGACTTCCTCAATTATTCATCTTAAGTTATAATCTTACAACCTCAAAATGGTACAACGAAACAGCAATTAGTGATAACAACGAACGCAGAATGAACAAGACAATTACTGACTTGGCCAGTGGTTCTGTATATCAGATAATAATATATGCGCAGAACAGAAAAGGAGCGGTTCGAGTTTCACACGCAGTTATAGTAAATACAAAAGGTGTGTACAGAATTTGAAAACATAATATTATGTTCATAATATTTTTCGTAAATTTTGATGTGCTTTACTGAGTGAAAAAAATATGTTTACGTTGTTACATTTTGGGGTAATTCTGTGACAGACATCACACAATGTAATTATCTACATCAAAGACACGAACGAGTTCGTCTCTTCACTATATTTTGGTAATGTTATTTGATTGTGTCTTTTGTTTGTAGTCGTGTTGTTTTAAAGCATTCGTGTGATGCTTTGAGCTTCATGCAACTTTGCAACTTAAATTTAGTTCGTACTTTTTGCACTTACTTTCGATTACACTGACCTATTAAGGATGACATGTCTTTACGGTGGTTACAAAGGTAACCTAGTTCGTTTCCCTAATGAAAAAAAAAACATATTATACTGAATATTTATAGAAGAAGTCTCCTTAGACTGATTGGATAATTTGCCGTTGATGTTTGTCCATATTTACGGAAATGCCGTAGATATGAAATGCATGTTCCTTAAATTACTCAACTAGCCTCTCACCTTTGGCGGTCGTCCGCCATTATGAAATGTCGGTAAAAATGTATTTCCAAATTTATTAGGCTTTATGTTTAGGGATTACTTAAATTGTTATAGGAAGTACTTGTATCAAGTCGATAAAATTAAAAACGAAAAACTATTCCATATGTTTTACAAGTTATATCGGATCGATAGTCCATTGAATCTGTAGTTACGTCATGCAGATAAGTAAGTGTTATATTGAGGTTCTAAAAGAAAAAATAAACCGTTCTAAATTTGAAAAAAATAAATGAAGAAAATCAACAACATTGCTTTCTAATTATTTTGCCTATAAGAAAGGCTTTGTCATATGTTTGGTTCCCTAAAAGGTATGTTAAGGATATATTGCACATCTGGGTGTCATATTACCCGAGCTGTAGATGAGTGGTATTATGACAACCAGACGTGCATTTTTATCCTCACATAAGCTTTCATAAAACCAAATAACAACATATAACAAGTATATAAGTATATATTTCAACCACAGAATTACAATCGACTGAAGCACTAGCAAAACCTAAAAGTGTCGGTCCTGCAGTCGGTGGTGCCGTTGGTGGATTGTTTGCAGTTATTACAGTAACTGTAACCTTGGTGGTTGTTAGAAAACGGTATGTAAACGGTAAATAAGAATTTGTTGTTTAACATATGACCTACGAATTTATCAAATTTAACATATCAGTATTATTGTTACTAACATACCATTGTATAGGTATAGCGCGTTTGCTTATGTATGTATAATAATAACGCAATATCTCGAAATTTCTAAAAGAAGGACAAATGCGTGTGAATATATTCAGGTAAAATCAACAAAACGAACTTTTAAAATCATGTCAATTCTATTGCAGACTCGGTGTGAATCATTTTATGCTTAGCCAACTATGAACATTCAACAATTCTTTCAAAGCACACTGCTGAGAGCATTTTTAATAGTTTAATAAATCGATTCCGTAATATTGCAGAAATAGGATAAGAAATTTTTTTAGAGCAATGCAGTAGAAATATAATACCCAGTAAGCATTTTTATGCACAAATGTCTGGTCAAACCTCAAGTTACTAACAAAAAAATTAAAATATTAGACAAATAATCATTATATCACAATCGTAAGTATATAATGATTTCGATAAACATGTATATTCATTCCAGCTCAATTTGCAAACGGACACGAGCTCAAAACAAGGCCTGCGATTTAAACGATGTTCATACATACCAAAACTTTCAAAACGGTATGTAGGATTATTTTTCCAAGTTGTATGATCCTGGCGTATTGGATACTGGGGAATGCAGTCACAAAATAAGATTTGGTATACTTCGCGTCTTTGCCATACGTCTTTATTCTACATAATTTTATAACAGCTTATTAACAAAAACAATGCTACAGATTGATCCAAACGTTAATTCAGAGTTCGATAACTTAATAATCGATAGAATTCCCACAGTCTCCTGTACAAACGACATGTCCCATGCGTGCTGCAAAACATTGACTATTAGAAAGCAATACCATTAAAAAACTATTTCTAGAACACGACTACAGATTTAGTGACTGAATAATTAAGAGTACGCATGGGGCATTAATATTAAAATGCATTGAGTTTACACGCGTATATTAAAATGTGGTTAATAAGTCGTTAAATAAACGGCTTTCCTTTTTTTATTGTATGTTCTTTTTATTTTCATTCTCACAGACGGCCATAGTCAATCAGAAGGTTCTAGTTCCGCTGTATACGAAAAACTTCAGCACGCAGGTAGATTTAAGTCTCGTGTAATTCAATAACAATATTTTCAATCCATCAAAAACTCGCCATTATTGTTGCAATTATTCATTATTGGTTGTTTTAGTATTTATTGTTTTAATATTAGCAATTAAAAATACCTTTAATAATAATAATAATAATAATAATAATAATAATAATAATAATAATAATAATAATAATAATAATAATAATAATAATAATAATAATAATAATAATAATAATAATAATAATAATAATAATAATAATAATATTATTATTATTATTATTATTATTATTATTATTATTATTATTATTATTATTATTATTGATTACTATAATTATTCATACTAGTTATAATGGCATACTTGATTACGTATTACAATTAAACTGTTTAAGACTATAGCCTACCAAATGGTAAATATAAACATGTAGTTATTAAACATAATTAAACTATCTAATCATGCTAATTGTCTATGCCATATTTTCGTTGCAGATTCCAAATCTGATCAGCAGTACCAGCCATTGGGAACATTCTCTGAGAAAGACAAGACAGACGGTGAGAATCTTTCCTAAAATATGTTGCGGGAAATGTCCATGAACAATATCGGTTTCTGAGATTTATGAATGCTGAATTGATGAAAAGCTTGAATTGCTAAATCGAAATAATGTAAGATGAATTATGATGTGCATGAAGAAAAGTGCACGCATTGTGTAATGTAACACGTCAATACAAACAATCGATCAGAATACACAACGTAGCATGACGTAGTTATAACGTCGCATATAACATAAACACTGACAACTGTAGAAATACAGAATCAAAGAACCATACTCTTGGATGCGGATTAACGAATATGCCTCGGTGAATATCTTGCAAAAACACGATGTTTTATGCTATAATCATTCATGTATATATAATAACGGTTCTATTATAGTTTCTTCATCTACATTTATCTTCATCTTGCATAAATGTGTTATCGGTTTAAATGTTATTCCTTTTTTATTTAAGGAGCGAACCAGAGGGTTTATGAAAATCTTAAACTGTCACAACTGAACATGGAGAAAAGCGTCGTAGGATCATCTGGATCGAGTCAAAACACATATGTGCACAATCAAAGACCCGTTTGACCTGTACACTAGAATCTACATCTACATTAACATAGTGCTTGAAAGACAAAATTCAAGACAAACATAAGATAAAGTAGTTTAATAAGTAAGACGGCATGAATGGTATATGCGATCAAATTCGTAAGGGTTAAATAAAGCGTTGAACACACCATGAAAACCACCATAATCTCTGATTCAATTACACTAATGCAATTCATACTCGGAATAATAACTAATAATAATAAATGTATCAAACTATCGCAGGCTGGTTTGATTGAGTAGTAGAAATGCATAATACTGTCCACGATACCTAGCCCCGGATTGAGATCCTTAATAGTTTGAAACATATAAATGTCGTTCTCAACGACCATAAAAGGGCGTTATCGGTAATATCACCATTTCAATGTACTCGATGACATTTTCTGAAATCTTGAATTCGGATGAGTGAAATGTACTAACTGAATACATGTACTTAAGAAATAATAAATACATGTAGCTTCCGGTGATTTATCGCAGGATATATCACGGGGCGCAGTTGATATATCACGGGGCGGAGTTCGGATGCGTGAAGATTATATCACGAGTTATTTTATATTATATATGTCTTAGCATCTGATCAAGTCGTGTTAGAATTTAAAATAACAACCACTGACGTCGTTGATTATGACGTTTGTGAAGTCGAAGCACTGAAATCGACGCATTGTATATGCCGTCATACATTGCAGTTTTGCAGAGCCATATAACGCTTTTTTATTGTTGCACCAAACATTACTAAATAACACACGATATATTCAAAGTGCAATACTTGCTTAAATACAGTTGTAACTATTTTTTATAAATTCATATTTTGAGAAATCGTATATTCATTTCAATGTCCAAAAATAAATCAGAAAGTGTGGCTAGGATAAGAAATCGATCGAAGTATGTCAATAGATATTTATGAATGCGCTTAATAATTCACAAAGATTTTAACTTTTACGAACACTCAGAATTCTATCTGCTGGTAATGTCGAGCCCCAGGTGGGGACCTTGACATTCCAGTTTTCTTCTGATGACGGAAGAGCACAGGTGACTCTCCGTGCATTGTTTAAGGCACGGACGGGAACCTGCGTAGAACCACCGACCTTTCGTAAGCTAGCTGGACATCGTCCTCACAAGACTCCGGGAAGGACTCGAAAGCACAGCGGTAAGGGGCGTGTTGGCGTTTGGTTGTCAGCCAGTTACTTGAATCACTCAGACAAGGAGGCCCCTTTCGGTAATTTGGTAATATATAACTTGTTTACACAATAATAACTGTTCCTTATGTAGCCCCATTTTCTCAGTCACAGTCACGTATGCATTTTATACTCTCCGTCTTTGTGGATGTAGCGTACATGTAGTCAAAATAAAAAACAACTTGCTACATAGAAACGCATGCGCACACGCAGACACGCGGGTATGCAAACCCTGACACATACGCATAAGCAAGCAAACCCATACACACATTTACACAAATTTATTCCAATTCTATAGTTTCTTATCTGATTTTCATTCATCTGCTCCAATGGTATGGTGGTTTTGGTTTGTATAGCTCTTTACCTCTATTATATTAATAGTTTCTAAAGATTCCGTGTCTGACTCCGTGGATTTTTCTGGAATTCAAAAGATATCAATACAACAAATTTAAACTATAGCCTGAATCAACAAAACATTAATACATTTAAGACAAAAATAAATGCATACAATCAAATAGTTTAAAGCGAAATTGAATTTAATACATAAGGTATTTATATCAGGAATTGCAACAACCAGAAAAGACATTCTCCTCACGCAGCCAAAAAGTAGAGATGGCAAGGGACCATGTAATCAATTCGAAAAAAAGACACCACAAACAATTAACGATAAAGAGCACATTTTAATTTATATTATACTTCGAACATTTAAGTTTAAACTTTGGTGTTAGTCTGGAGTAGCTAGACATTTTGCAATACACATATATTTTTAACCATTACAGAATAAAAACTAAAAAGATGAACAGTTTGACAGACACCGAACATAACTATGAAAAAAAGTGAAATTATTGCAGATCCGGTTTGATTGAGCCTGGAGTTGAGTTAAGGCAATAATTGAAATGAATATTACTACACATGCCGTCTAGCTCCGAATTATGTGCAACTCAATGTTTGCACAAATACACATTACCACTGGATACATCCCGTACAATTGTATGTATATAACAATAAACATGGAACCCTAAATGCGCTATCTTCAGATAAATATCATTCTAATAGCTGAGATGTATGATACCACAAAACAGGTTCGCCCTGGACGAAAACAAAATAGTCGGAATTGAACAGAATAAGACTGCATTAGAGATTCATAAATTTAAATCCTACGTATGACAGGGCACGCCAGATGCAAAAAAACGCAGGTTACATGTACGGTTGTATATAAGCTACATAGGAGTTGGGGTATTAAACATTTTACAAGGGTAAGGGTTCGGGTTAGGGTTGCTGGCTGGGATCATGTTGAAACCAGCAAAACCTGCATTTTGTTTTTTATCATGTTCAGTAGCATTCAGAGTTCCCGTTTCATCTTTTTAGATATCAAAGAAGCGTTGTTTGTGCCATACGATGTTTTTAAAAGTTCTCCCAGTACATTCAATCAGTGCTGTTATCAATAATACATGTAGCCCTTTCAAGCCAGGATGCATACTAGTATGTCGGAAAATATATTAAGACGCTTTCAACCAGGGGCTAGCAGGAGTGGACAGCAATGTGCATTTTTCATTAGAACCCATAAACAGGCTCAAGCAAACTGAGTACGCAATGTTTTTGTCATAGTCAATGGCTTTTAAATTTCGTTTTTTATCTTTATAAATCAGGCCGAGATATTGAAACACAGACATATTAAGGACTATAAACTTCAAAACACGTAACTAACAACGTAACGAACAACAGTAATTGTTGGAAACGTTTTACTTTTTGGTGAAAGGTATTATTTCAGGTACTATTTAAAATGCCCTAATAGGTAAACATTTCTTTCTTTTAAAGAGTTCCGATTTCTGTTATAAAAAACTTAACTGAAGAAAAAGCTAATTAATGTTGATAGTAATGGAAGTTGATGTTTTCATGAAGAACATAGGTGGAAAAATTTGACGACGTCGACAACAATTCTACACGTTAAATATTGTTTAGAAACATCTCATTAAAAATATATTTGCGCACATTAATTATTACCTTTTGTTGTAATCAGTATTACACAACACTCCGATATTTTCCTTTCGTTCAATTTTCCAAAAAATGCCAGTATTGAAAACTTATAAACTGTCCCAGGCGATAGATTAGATACGCTATGTTCAACTTTTGTTTTATTTATATCGAACGGTATCACTTCAGTGTACTGATCTCTTCCATTTGTATAAGTTAAATAAAACGACTGTTTCTGTTTGTAAATCACAGGCTTCCAGGAAAGTTGAACTTCAGTCTCCGTTACACTAGAGCAAACGAATTCTGTAGGTGGCTGAGGTAACCAATTCTGGTAAAAAAAACAACAGTTTATTGAATATTGTTCTAGATTTATTCAATGAGTGATAATGAATGTGTTCATAATATTAAAAACAAAAAACTGTTACATTCAAAATTCAGTACAGTGTTACTATATTGTATTGTTAACACAAACTTCGCCATTAATATATTTATAATTAGATATATTAAACATACATGATGATTAATATAACTAATATTTGAAGTATAAAATTTGACAAAAAAGTTTTTATTGCAAGCGTGATTAAAAATGATGAAATCAAATCAAATAAGCGTAAACGTTTATGTGAAAGAGAAATTGTCAAACCTATCGTTGTGACTGTAATTGTGTTAGACATTCCTGAAGTTCTCCTTGTATGATTGGTAGCATTTATCGCAATGAGATAGTAGTTTCCTGGAATAAGATCGTCGATTTCAAATGTGATTTTTGAGGAATTACCATCATCATCCAAGTGTTTGTGTTTCCATGTTTTGCTCCCTCTACGTTTGTAGTTTATAACAAACTTCTGAGTGTCTCTGCCGTATGTTCCTGGTTTCCAGCTGACTGTCATAGTATTCGAGGTACGTTTTGATTTCACTTCTCGGAGGTCAGACGGTGATTCGGGTTTACCTAAATATGTTTTATAATAATGAACGACATCTTGTACTATACTGTGAAAGAGTGTTAATTATCAAATAGTCAAATTGTAAAATAACATGCATTTTAAATTTTAATTAGAAATTTAAATATTTGTTATCATATTTACTGAAATACATTCTTGGTTGGTTTGCATGTAAAGCTATACAAGTTGACATTTGTATAAGTGTCTGACCTCTAGTTTCAACGAATAATATGGCTGATGCATCTGATTCCCCAATCTCATTCTTAGCCTTTACTTTAAATTCATATGAAGTCCCTTCTTTTAGATTCTCTACTTTGTAAAACGTCGTCGGTTTAAGATCATCTTCCAAAACCACGTCTGTCCACTCCAGATTTCCGTGGTCTTTGCGAAGATATAATAAAACAAATTTCTGTCGATATTTTCGATAATTCCCTGGTTTCCATTTCAAGGTAACAGATGTTTCAGTGATAGTATCGTGTACAGCCTGAAGGTCTGTAGGTGCATCTGGAAGACCTATAACACCAAAACCACATTAGCTTACTATATAGGTGATCGTAAAACAGTATAGTAGAACATAATTAGGGTTTATAAATAATGAAATAATTAATTAAACCCATATCTTAACGTTTGTTAAGAATTCAGTGTTCATTAAAATACCTAAACGTGAACACAGTTTGCAATCAAACTTAATTGCTCTGTAAAAGTTTTTGTCACTATTTATTTATTAACACTCATAGAATGTCTGTCTGTTCAATCATTTTATTCATTTGAATCCTCTGCAAAGAATCATTTTATTTAAAAAGACTGAAACATATTTATTTTAACGTTTTGGAAAAAGAATGAAATATGCATATCAGGAATGGCCACATCCAGCATACACAGCCTCCCCACACAGCCAAAAAGTAGAGAGGAAAAGAGAGCATGGTATTATAATAATTAGTTTCAAAATGGACGCCACAAACAAATAACAAAAGTGACAACCAGAGGGGTTACCGTCTTGGAACGGTCAGTGGCAAAACAAAATACCACTGGGGGTTTAAACCAGGTTCTAGGGTGCACCAACCTCACACTTGCCCCAACAGGTTCTCGTATTACAAAACAAGTACAAATTGTCTTGGTGAAATAACTCCAACCCATCCATCAGCTCAACAATGTTGCATGCAAAAGCATACAAACATATAAACATAAGAATTTAATAGCATTGCAAAGCCAAAGGGCGGGTACTCAATGATCTTACCGAGACCAGAGCATCTGGAGTAAAATCAGCAAGAACACGATGACAGGGATAAAAGAAACAAATCGAGCTTCTAGGTTCTTTTAAGAAAAGATTTCCCCATAAACCTTCATAAACTCTTAAACCCCTGCCACCGTCGTGCAACCAAAGAGGTAAGCAAAATGATCAACTGTAGATGGGTTAATCACCAGGCCTGCAGAGCGCTGTAAAATATCATGTTGGTAACCTTTCTTTTTAAATTTACAG
Source organism: Corbicula japonica (assembly GCA_038501625.1). Taxonomy (NCBI): domain Eukaryota; kingdom Metazoa; phylum Mollusca; class Bivalvia; order Venerida; family Cyrenidae; genus Corbicula; species Corbicula japonica. The sequence continues at coordinate 528,911 of JAZAYU010000281.1, forward strand.
ATGGTTTTTACGAATAACCGGGAGAAATTAACATCGCCTTTTATCTTCTTAAGTTTATAAATAAAATCTCCATAAAAAACTGGCTGTGAAATTCCTTGTTGCAAAAGTGATTTTAAACTGCACCTGTATTTATGAATTAAATCTGGATATCGGCGATAAAACTTGCAAAAGGTTTTCCTTAATTTGTGATAACGATAACCTTGTTTTAAAAGTTTTTCTGTAATGCAAAGATTACGTTCATTGAAATCATTAACATCGTTGCAAGCTCTTGAAAAGCGAACAAGTTGTGAGATATAAACCCCGTAAGATGTAGCACGAGGAACATCGCCGTCTAAAAACGGAAAATTTACTATATTAAAATTAAAATCATCTCTTTTATCATAAATTTTAGTAGTGACGTAACCATTTTCAATGGACAGATTTAAATCAAGGAAGTTTGCTTGCTTTTCTGTAGTGTTCGCTTTATTAAGCTGTAGTTCTTTAGGATAAATCTTATTAACTAGTGATGGAAAATGGTTATTATCTATATTTAATAAATCATCAAGGAACCTCGAAGTGTTGTTAAAAGCTGTATTAATATCATCTTGATGTTCTGTAGAAAGAGATAACATAAAATCTCTTTCATAACAGTATAAAAACAGATCAGCAACAAGGGGTGCACAATTAGTACCCATTGGAATGCCTATTACTTGTTTATAAATAGAGGTACCAAATCTCAAATAAATATTATCCAATAAAAATGTGAGCGCCTGGATAAGGTCTTGACAGGTCCATGAAGTATAATTATCATAAGAACCATCTGTAAAGAATGCCCTGTGTTCATTACAGGCGATAAATATTTTATTTTCTCTAGCAAAAGTTTTTTCAATGAGACTGGTTAGCTTGTCTCTTATTAAATTATGAGGGAGAGAAGTATACAAGGTAGAAAAATCATATGTAGACAAACAAAACGCCTAAAAATTATTTGATTTAAGTTTCTTCAAAACGTCATATGAATTTTTTATAGACCAAAATAAATTTTTGCCAGTAGTTTCAAAAACTTTATCGCAATACCTAATTACATGTTCTTTTATAGCTGTAAGACAAGATGTTAAGAGCACGGATAACTTTGTTGTTGTACAAGAACTAGAGTTAGCGATAAATCTTGCTTTGTACGGTGTTTTGTGCATTTTAGGCAACCAATACATAGTAGGTACTTTGTCTTGTTTCGGCTCAACACTGATTCTAAATTTTGTAATTTGTAGAGTGTGTGCAGTAACAATATCACTCTCAGATGAAGAAGTCAGTGTATAAGCATTAGTGCTATTAAGCTCTTCAGTTTGAACATAAATGTAGTGTATACGTCACACTATAATTACATTATTTGAAGCCTTATCAGCAGGTGTTAAAACAAATTTGTTGTGAAAATCTTGAATACCCTTTTTCAAATGACGAAAGTTAAAACGAGGTCGAGGTGGTAGTAAAGCAATGTTTCTTTTATAGAAGGATATACGAGTGTCAATTATTTAGAATATTTGTTTTTTTTCCAGTTTGAAAGAGCATTAGGCTCAGCATGTTCTCGCTTACACCATTTATTGCAAAAAGAGTTTAAAGACTCTGCAATTTCCGCACGACAGGTATTAAAGTCGATGTTTGATGGAATTCTATACTTTGGACCTTTTGAAATTAAATTGCGGATTCTAAAGTCTTTGATAACATTTAGATCCCCTGTAACGATATGACCGGCAGGTTGATAGCAAAATTTTGAATTAGAACAGTCTCAAGATAATGGTGTGTTTTCAACAATCTATAAATCTGAGGTAATTTTGTTTTAATTAAAAATAGTGTTTCTAATAGGCTTGTTATATTTATAACAAACGATGGGTGTTTCAGTATTCTTGAAATAATTAGGTATTGCCGATTCAACAGTTTTATCTTTAAATATACTTGGAAGGTCAATAAAATCTATGCCTTTATTTAAAAATGAAATTTTAAGGAAATGTCTTTGGTGATCAGATTCCAAGTCAATGTGTGGTCTTAGAACATGCCGAGTGTAACACTGAGTTAGGCTTGCAACTTCATAAAGTGGATGAGTTCTAATAACAATATCATCAGCTTCCTTATCAACTTTTTGTAAACTTGAAAGGTTTTCTGCAAGAACATGTTAATGTGACTGAAATGCTTTATATAACGTTAATGTCTGCGTTAATTATCAGAAATCGCGTTTACGACTGAAACAAAACAACGTGTTTATTGATAAAAATCCAGCATTTGTTATGATTAAAACTAAATTAAATATTGATAAAACTGTTTTGAATACATCTCAATTATTTTATATAATATACGATATATTCACATGCATGTATGTGCAACTGTTAGTAAGGTACATACCGTTTTGTTTTCATAAAACCTTTATTAGTATACCAGATACATACCGAGAGTCGTAAAAACTACAGATGTCGAATTGTTTGATTTTCGTGTTCCAGTCATCGCATACACGTAACATTGGTACGTACATCCAGGCTGTAAATTTAATATTGTTCCCGGTGGTTTTTTGACCTTTTGTTCTATTAATGAAGCTTTTTCATTCTGCAAACTTTTATAGCAAATACGAAAGTCATGTCCATAACAAAAGCATCCAGTTATCCAAGTAAATGTAGCTGATGTTTCTGTCTTACTTTCAAGTCTCGGAGCTATTAAATAAATGAAAGTTATAAGACATAATACAGTGTGTTTAACGTAAATCCATTAACTCAGCATGTGTCTTAAATATTGTGCAAGATTTATACGCCTAACGGTCAAATTACATAGCATATTAAAATCTAACAAAATAACGAAAGTTTAAGCATTAAAAATAACTGGAATGTCATTGTAAGAATGTTATTTCTCACTTTATTGAAATGCTGCTATGCAGTAACAGTAACATACACAACAGTTTCATATATATTTGAAATAGTTAACGTTTAATTGTACGTTCTTACCCCTTTTTTTCATATACACCAAATATATGACCAAAATAATTAATGCTGCGATCGCTATAAGACCTAAGAGTGGGAAATAATTTGGATCTGACTTTAGGACGTTCTCATTTGGTTCTGAAAGTAAAAGTAAAATAGTATCATGCTTAAATTTACATTGTTTTATACTACATGTAGATTTTTAGGTACTTGCACTACACATGTTTCTCATAGCACACATATCAGTCTGTAAATCGTCCGCGAACAAGTCGTGTCTTATTTCGATTTAAAAACCAAACACAAATGTTGTAAAATAATTTAGCATGTAAAAAGCAATATATGCATATCAGGAATCGCCACACTCAAAAAACACAGCCTCCCCACGCAGCAAAAAAGAAGAGAGGAAGAGAGAGAGCGCATGATTTATATTATGTATGTCAATTCAAATAGGACGCCACAAACAATTAACAAAGAAGAGAACTATAAGAAGAATACTAGCTGCAAATGCAACAAGGAAAGTCATCCTTTCTTAAATACTATACGTTTTATCATGAAAGTGTTTCTGCTACATGTTTTCGCTTATATTCGAACGATATCACATACGTTTTCCTTATTTACCCTGTTTTGTAAACGTATAAGTTCCCAGGGTTAGGGTTTTCTAGCATTTATTTATAACATAAACTAATCCTTTTTCGTTTAAGGTGCAACGCGCAGGAGCTTTTTGATTGAATACGTATCATATATAATAAAACAAATATGAAAGTTTCGTTGAAAGCAACTGAACGTTGAACAAATGCAAATTATACAGGCTCTTGTACTTGTACTTGTTTTGTTGTATCACCCTAGAACCTGGTTAAAACCCCCAGTGGCAATTTGATTTGCCACTGACCGTTCCAAGGCGGTAACCCCTCGGGTTTTCATTTTAGTTTATTGTTAGTTGTGTCTTTTTTTTAAACTGATCATTTTATTAACCATGCTCTCTCTCCCTCTCTTCTTCTCGACTGTGTGGGGAGGCTGATTTATTTCTGAATGGGGCGATTCCTGATATGCATATTTCACCTTTTTACTAATGAAGGATCTGCGGCGAACGGTTACCAAATAAAGCAAGGGTGTGTCAACAAAGAGCAAACAATAGGACCGATTAGACTATTACCTTTAGTTTTAAAGGACAATAAGACGAACATGTTGCACATCAGTAAATATGATTGGCAAATAGTTGATTTAGATGCTAAATGCAAAATTGTAGATCTAACTATACTATCTGATGCATATGCCCGTTTTATCATTATGGTGTTAATCTCCTCGATTGTGACGTTAATTGTTCAAAGATTAGGGATGATCAAATATTAGCACATAGATCACATTAGACTATTGTAATCTAAGAGAATATGTTCGTGTTATATTTCAAAAAGGACAATAATTTATGTTTAAACATACGATTGTTATAAAACGTGAAATATGCATATCAGGAATGGCAACATCAAGTATACACAGCACCCTTCAAAACCAACAGTATAGAGCAGAAGCGAGCCTAGTTTTACAATAATAAGTTTTAAATAGCTCGAAACGGTCAGTGGCAAAAACAATTTGCCTCTGGAGGTTCAATCAAAGTTCTAGGGTGCACCATCTTCAAAGAATGGTTAATGAAATGATCAGTTTAAAAAAAATAGACGCCACTAACTAAATAATTAACATCGTTTGCTTATTCTATAAGGTAGTCATTAAACGCGTTTTAACATACAGAAACCATAAAACGCATTATGTATTTATTTATATCTTTTTTTAAAAGTCAGTTTTAACTGGACAATTGCGATCATTACAGTCCTAATGTTTAAATAAAACAACAACAAAAAACTACTACTGCTATTTATGAAAATCTACTCCTAAGGCGTAAGTGATGGTGATTTTATCATGTAAATTGGTATTGACTCCAACTGCTCATGATATTAAACTATTAAACAGATTGATAAAGTCTAAACTGGAATTTATCTTAGACGTCCGTACCAGCGAACAAGTGAAGCGACATGGCAAGCTACATGTTTCCTTTAATGATTATTGTACCAGGTAATCATTCTTTTTTATACAAACTGGATTGACGATTTACATAAAATCGTTAAACCACTAAGGAAAAACGACAAGATTAAAAAACTTGATTAGTCTGTTTAATTTAGTTAATTGTGATGAAGGTTTTAACAATAAAAAGCTGGTAAAACCCAAAGATCACATTGATTTGTTAAAATTATTGGGTTTCCATCTCTTTCTTACTTAAATACTGGAAGAAGACTGAGGATATTTCATATTGTGAAGGTTTACAGTTACACTTATTGGTTATTATATATAAAATAGATTGCCAAATCTAACAGAAGTTTGATAAAAAAAGTTTAAAGATTCATGCTTCAATGCACATAGATCAGCGTCAGGCAAACACCGCAATCGGATAACAGCAAAAAGGGAGAACTAATAATTAAGACACCGCAAACTACGTTAGTCTGAATCACTACCAAACAAATTAAGAAGCTTACAATGCAGGCATAAGCTTAAACTACATACCTTTAATAGCAAATGTGCGCTCCGTAATAACTGTGTAATTTCTCTGTTTGTTTTCGCTAACATTTTCATTAATGACTATTGTACATGAAATATAATAGTCAACTCCACCACTTGTCTCCTCGGTGAATTCCAAAGCACTTGAACGTGCTTGTCCTCCACAGTGATCAGATGGGATGCAATTGCTGTCTTCTGTTGAATCTGTGTTTTTAATAATAAAGCCTTCGTCCGGAAGAGGCTCGAGACCAGTACCATTGGAATACTAAAAAAAATCATTCATTGTTGTTAAGTAAATTGTTTTCCAAACAAGTCATGTATTTTAACTGCTTCCTTTAATGACAATTGTAATATATAAATGTTGTATAATGTAACATGTTATGTTTGCTTTTTACGTAGGATATTTCCTCAATAGTGTGTCACCTGACTGTGTAATAACTATTCTAACACGACTTGACGTTTTTCGCATTGAATTTGCTGTGAATTATTACACGATAATTCACTGCTATTTCTAATCACCTGTCGGTATAAACTTATCACGTGACAATTGTATTTTTCGCTGGGATTTAATTTCGCGCATTTAAGAAAGCACAAAATACGCGAAATTTTTACCCGCGCGTAATATGATGATAACACAGTAATAGAATAATGTTTATTTTATATATTTAGATAAAATGCTATAATTATTTTCCGCTACTATGCGGCAATGTTAAGGTGACGTTAACGCGCCATTTTAACGACGTCACGTCATTTCCGTTGTTTACATGTTATTTCCTGGTGCAGTATCAAACCGTTGGAATGACAAATACGGTTCGAACGACGACTGGAAAGTGCTGAATGCGCGGTTGTATGGACATGAATTCAAGTTTGTTTTTCAATCTTTTTATTATTATCAGTTTTTGAATTATGATGTTTAGGGAGTAAACACTTACTGCCGATCTTATAACCCATTTGCGTTTATTACTACGCGCTAAAATTAAGTTATAATTATTTCGCTTATTCAGTCAGATGTGTCGTGTTAGAATTGAAATAATCAATAGATTCCGGTTAATTATCGCAGGATAATTCACGGGGCGTCGTTCAGCTGCGCAGATATATATCATTCGGGGCTACGCCCCTCGTGATATATCCTTACGCATCTGAACTCCGCCCCGTGAATTATCCTGCGATAATTCACCGGAAGCTATTGATTATTTCTTAAATAAGCTCTAGGGAAAATATATATCGTACATGTATATATCTACACACATTAAATAAAGATTTTCGAAATAAAAAAAACAACAACAAAACAACCTACCCGGGTTTTGTTCCAGACAAAAGTAAGGTTTGTTTTGAGCAATACACAACCGGTAAGAGCTTTAATCTCAACCATTTTGGTACTGTTCGTCTCTTTTATTATTAATTTCGTTGATGACTTCTCCGGAAAAACTAAAACACAGAAAGTACTTAAAATGTAGTCCATATTGTAACGGTGAGATATTAGTTTGACCAAATGTGCGATTATAAAGCTATTTTATAAGAAAATCTATTACGTTCTCATGCTCTCACTATATATATTGAAAAGTACTTGCCTTGGCAATCGAAATTTAAATACAGATGCTTAATAACTACCAAGAAGGCCGATAGTTACGTGTATGATTGCATTATTATGTTGCATTTGGTGCATTTTGACACGAAGAGGGATTTTATATTTTTTAATTGTAAAAACATGTGCAGATAAAGCTCTCTTAGATGAAAATTAATTTAGAAGTATAATGTTAAAGTTTAGCTTTTAGGTTACCAACACGATATTATACAGCGCTCTGCACGCCCTGCGATTAACCCGTCAACAGTTGATCGTAATGATAACCTCTTCGGTGGCACGATTCACGACTTTATGAAGGCTTGTGGAGAAATCTTGTAAAATCTAAAAATTCGATTTTTTAATTGTTTCCTGTCATCATGTTTTTGCCGAGATCATTTACCTTCATTGGCTCTGATCTCGGTAATAGCATCGAGAACTCACCCTGGTGATTTACAATGCGATTAACTTCTTATGTTTTATGCTTGTGTGCTTCGTTGATGGGTGGGTATGAGTTATTTCACCAAGACAACTTCTACACGTTTGTGCATGTGATATACAAAATATTTCAGGCTCAGTTTGATTGAGCCTTTTCATGGGTAAAAAACGGAAATGATTGTTCCTGTCCACGCCGCCTAGCCCCGGGTTAAGCGCAACTCAAGAATTGTCATGTTAAATGTTTCTGGCTTTCTACGAGAATGTATTTGAATGCAACAGTGTTTTTCGAAATCATTTTATAATCTTGTATAGTAAAATCATGATTTATTTCGTGGCAAAAAACTTGTGTGATGTTTTTTTCCTAATAAGTCACTTTGAATAATACGAGGTAACGTTTTATATCTCTTTTTTAGTATCTTTGCGGAGTGAATGGATTCAGAGAAGTTTCAGCAGGGTTTCACTCTAACCCCCTTTTTGACGGCTATATATATTTTTCATACGGTTCTGTTTTAGAAATTTGGAAATTATCACGTAACTACCATAAGTCAGTCAGAAATGAACTCTTTTCTCGAAATCCTGCATACAGCTTGTTTTGGCCTCAGTTAATGTTTAACGGATGTTTAATTTCCTAAAAACCTGTTAAATAATACAAATGAACCATTTTGGAATACAATTTGAGCACAAAAATAATAATGGTCCACATCACATAGACTTTGCTAGTTTTCCATGCGTTCAAGTATTATGTACATACAGTGGTTTGGTATTCTTTGCAAATATATTTGGATTCAATTTGCCTTTAACAGTATGATTAAAAGATTGTTGTGACAATTTTGTTTACACGACAAATATTTGTGAAAATCATTTTTTGACTTTGTACGATAAAAAGTTTGTTGCGACAAGACGCTTTTGGTATGTTTATTCTTACAGGTCACTAATTATTTGAGGTAATTTTATTAATGCTTGTGGTGTACATTGATCAGTGTTTTACGCAAAGCTGCATGTCCTTAAAACATTTTAATTAATACTAAATGAACCAAAATTCTGTGAAAATGGTAATACATAATGTTTCACTATAGATGCTCTGAAATATTATAAAAAGGTGATATATGCATAACAAATTGCCACATTCAGCAAAAAACAGCCTCCCCACACAGTCAAGAAGAAAGGAGAGGGAGAGAGCATGGTTAATAAAATTATCAGTTTCAAAAAGGAAATCACAAACAATTAACAAAATGAGAACCCGAGGGGTTACCGCCTTGGAACGGTCAATGACAAATCAAATTGCCACTGGGGGTTTAAATCAGGTTCTATGGTGCACCAACCTCACACTTTCCCCAACAGGTTCTCATATCACAAAACAAGTACAAGATGTCTTGGTGAAACAACTCCAACCAACCCATCGGCTAAAAAATGTTAAATGCAAAAGCATACAAACATCTAAAACATAAGAAGCTAATAGCATTGCAAAGCAAGAGGGCTTATACTCAATGATCTTAGAGCGACCAGAACTCCTGGAGTAAAATCAGCAAGAACACAACGACAGGGATAAACGAAACAAATTGAGCTTCTATGTTCTTTTAAGAAAAGATTTCCCCCATAAACCATCGTAAACTCTGTTCTTTTAAACTCTTAAAACCCTGCCACTGTCTTGCAACCAAAGAGGTAGGCATAATGATCAACTACAGATAGGTTCATCAACAGGCATGTAGAGCGCTATAAAATATCATGTTGGTAACCTTTGTTTAAATTTACAGATGGATTTTACGAATAACCGGGAACAAAAAAAAACATTGCCTTTTATCTTCTTAAGTTGATAAATTAAATCTTCACAAACGACTGGCAGTGAAATACCTTGCTGCAATAGTGATTTCAAACTGCACCTGTATTTATGAATTAAATCCGAGTATCGGCGATTAAACTTCCAACAGGTTTTCTTAAATTTATGATACCGATAACATTGTTTTAAAAGTTTTTCTGTAATGCAAAGATTACGTTCACTTAAATAATTAACATCGTTGCAACCTCTTGAAAAGCGAACAAGCTGTGAGATATAAACCCCATAAGATGTTGAACAAGAACAAGGCATATCGCCGTCTAAAACCGGAAAATGTATTATATTAAAATTTAAATAATCTCTTTTATCATATATTTTAGTAATGACGTAACCATTTTCAATGGACAGATTAAGATCACGAAAGTTTGCTCGCTTTTCTAAAGTGTGAGCTTTACTAAGTTGTAGTTCTGTAGGATAAATCTTATTAACGAGTGAAAGAAAATGGTTATTAGCTATAATTTATAAATCATCAAGATACCTCGAGGTGTTCTTAAAAGCTTTAAGAACACCGATATCCAGATCTAATTCATAAATACAGGTGCAGTTTAAAATCACTTTTGCAACAAGGAATTTCACAGTCAGTTTTTATGGAGATTTAATTTATAAACTTAAGAAGATAAAAGGCGATGTTAATTTCTCCCGGTTATTCGTAAAAACCATCTGTAAATTTAAAAAGAAAGGTTACCAGCATGATATTTTACAGCGCTCTGCAGGCCTGGTGATTAACCCATCTACAGTTGATCATTTTGCTTACCTCTTTGGTTGCACGACGGTGGCAGGGGTTTAAGAGTTTATGAAGGTTTATGGGGAAATCTTTTCTAAAAAAAACCTAGAAGCTCGATTTGTTTCGTTTATCCCTGCCATCGTGTTCTTGCTGCTTTTACTCCAGATGCTCTGGTCTCGGTAAGATCATTGAGTACCCGCCCTTTGGCTTTTCAATGCTATGAAATTCTTATGTTTATATGTTTGTATGCTTTTGCATGCAACATTGTTGAGCTGATGGATGGGTTGGAGTTATTTCACCAAGACAATTTGTACTTGTTTTGTGATACGAGAACCTGTTGGGGCAAGTGTGAGGTTGGTGCACCCTAGAACCTGGTTTAAACCCCCAGTGGCAATTTGATTTGCCACTGACCGTTCCAAGGCGGTAACCCCTCGGGTTCTCATTTTTGTTAATTGTTAGTGGTGTCTTTTTTAAACTGATCATTTTATTAACCATGCTCTCTCCCCCTCTCTTCTTCTTGACTGTGTGGGAAGGCTGTTTTTTCTGAATGTGGCGATTCCTGATATGCTTATTTCACCTTTTTTGATCTTTAAACACATTTAAAATGCAATACCTTGGATAATAGGTTTGATTGACAAAGATGTAGAATCTCCGCTGCACGTGAACTTGTTACTGGCATCAGCGTCTGTTATTGCAGGTATATCAAGACGTATGAACCCTGCGTCAAAGTCGTGTGTAGCAATGTATTTTCCTAATAGTGCCGTGTTTACAAAACATCTTGTCACACAATTAACCAACTGCGTGTTGTTTATTGCTAGTATCATATAATCTCGTCTATTCTGTGTCTGACAAACAAGTGACACATTTGTGTGGCATTCAAAACTGTTGTTGCCATCTGTACTCCCATTTGTTGTAAATGTCAGACATCGAACTGCAACTAATAAATGTACAAATGCTTCGGACGTGTAAAGCAAAACGATTATACATAATGACAGTACACGAAAAAAAAAACAAGCAAGCAGTAGAATGTGAATTGTATCTAAACATAAAGCTTAATAATTATTATGATAAATTATGCATTGTTTAAATTCTTAACTCGTAATGCTTCCGTTGGTATAAATAAGCTGTGCTTAACGATGATCGCCTGGTTAAGTGCGCATGTGCTAACTACCGCAAAAGGACGAATTGTCGTTAAAATTCAACAGCGGTATTTTAAATTTATTGAGTAGCTATAATTAAGGAAATAACACATATTTATCAGTAATGTTCTAAATTTATTGATTTTCACTTTAAATTCGTCCGTGGGTTAAGAAAATATTTTGCGACAGTCATTTTTTTTCAAAACGCTTTACTTCCGCTCGTCCTCCAACTTGAAATTGAAAGCTAGTTTTTGTCCGTCTGGCTAAGTTAGCCCATTCCATGTCATTGCATTGTCATTTTATGAAAAGCTATACCTTGTAGACAGGTAGAGAATGTGTAACGGGCCAATATTGATTTTCACAGCAAGTGATTTCAATGCTCGCAAAGGTCAACCAGTTTTCAAGGACGATAAAACAATTTTGGAATGACTTGGATGAACAACCAAATATTTTTTGTCAGACTGGCTGGTTGGTGATGAATTTTATACCGAGCTATGTTGTAAATAATGGACATTAGCTCTGAGTATTTTTTAATTACCACTGGCTTATTACAGCATTGTTATTGACCTACTTATCTTGTAAATAATGGACACAGTCATGACAGTGGAGAACTGGTAATGTATTGTTTATCACTTTATAGTTTATGTTTCAGTGTGAGTTGAAAAAATTGAGGTCTTGAAAATGCGGATCTCCATTCCTTGTTGTTGTCACTCTGCTAATTTACAAGAATTAAAGTACACCATTTCTTTTTCAATAAAATTTGCTCGGTAAAGACAAATTTAGTGATCTTTGTCATCAATGCAAAGTGTAGTTAAGCTGCAAATCTGCAGGATCATTTTTGTCAATTCAAAGTGTAGTTAAGCTGCAAATCTGTAGTGTCAAATCTTGATTTGTATTTAATTTTTCAACTAAGATATTGAAATAGAGCCTATATGGCAATTGGCATAATTATCAGGCAGCCAAACTAGACCTATTGTGAGAGTATTGCAGTATGCCAAAGATCTGAAGTTCTATTCCTGGCGGTTTCCTGCTGTGGAGATCCTGCAGTAAAATCTCAGTCGAGGCCTTTATATTTTCATCCTACTATTTTACTTTTGGTTACCACATTACCCGTTGACCAACACTGCACTGTAGGTCCAAACAGTCACCACAACCCCATACATTCCTTGAAAGTTGTCGCTGAACAAGGATATTCGTTATTATTAGTTATATCATATTTTTCATACTGTTAGATGCCACCTGAGAAGCTGTCTTGAGACAGGGATTTTTCAGGGGGTTTTGGGAAAAAGGCCCCTGCTCAAATTGGGAAATTTTACACAGTATACACTGGTTTTACACAGGTTGCATACATAAATTTAAGGAATGTAAATTTCACAGATCACTGATCAAATGTAAACAATCTAATTTTGTCATTTGAAAAGCCCCTTGATTATATTTATTCTCTTTTTTGTATTTAGTTTATTGGAAAAAAAGTTATTTCTGTTAAAATGGGAATTTTTTTCTTAAAACTGGGATTTTTTAAATTGGGAAAAATAGTCCTTATTTGGCATTGGGAATGGGTCCCATTATCGGCCCCGTGAGACTAGTTGAAAAAGCCTTGTGGGAGTAATAAAAGTGAATATTTATCTGTTGTACTGAAAATGGGTAAAACTTTACTCTATTTATATATTTTTTTTAAATGAAATATGCATATCAGGAATGGCCACATCCAGCATACACAGCCTCCCCACACAGCCAAAAAGTAGAGAGGAAAAGAGAGCATGGTATTATAATAATCAGTTTCAAAATGGACGCCACAAACAAATAACAAAAGTGAGAACCATAGGGGTTACCGCCTTGGAACGGTCAGTGGCAAAACAAAATGCCACTGGGGGTTTAAACCAGGTTCTAGGGTGCACCAACCTCACACTTGCCCCAACAGGTTCTCGTAAGCAAATATATACTGTTAATGAATCTATTCCAAATTTTCAGCAAAACATGTTACACTTCTTGTCTGTGAAATGAAAACAAGGCAGGATTTTTTGTAAAAATCTTTCTTAATATATCATTAAAATTAAGTTTTCCATGCATTTTTGTTTTTTTAAAGAGACTCACTGATTTTTCAAATAGAAGTTTAATGCAATCTGTGAATACAGTAATTCCACAAGTTCGCTTAAACAACATAATACAACACAGACTGACATGTCAGTCTAGTAATTTTACTTTTTATATACTGAAAATGCAAAAAATTATACAATTAAATTGCATTTCTTGTTTACAAATAAGATTTGGTGTTTTTTATAATGTGATTATTTCACATGTTTTGGTATTTTCACAATATTTTATATAGTGCTATTGGTGAGGAACTAAAGTTTTTTTTTAAACTATACAAAGTCACATTTTATTGTTTCCTGTGCATTAGTGGGTGGGGTAATATAACACATGTTTTCTTTCAAATAAGCAAGACATTAATAAAATTATGGTTGAATCTCTAAAAAAGTATTTAACTTAACAGATGTTTTTTTTGCATATATTGCTATTACTTACTGAGGGCTGTAGTGATATATTCCAAGAAAATTTGTTGTTAATAATATGTTTCTTCTTTAACACAGTTTTGAAGCCTGAAGCTCTTGTGAACTTGTGAATGGTGTTATTCAGGGACAACATGTATAACATCATTAACATGTATATCATTATTAATTTCTAATGTCAACTATATGAAAATGTATAAAACTTAAAAAATCAAACTCACAGAAAACTTTAAAATATCTAATTTGTGTGGAGTGCTGAAGTTTTATTTGGAATTTATCTGCCTCTAGTTTCAACATACTTTTTCATATCAATTTTATAAACAAAATATCTTTGATTAAATACATTATTTTTGTAAAAATCATTTACATAAGCTTGTTTTTCATTTATAGTTATATTTAATACAAAACAGATAATACTAAGAATGCTCCAGATAACAAAATAATTTTATTGTACATTTTAAACTGGTGGGTGGGGTAATTTTATAGGCATTTTCCTCTATTTGTCAAGTACCTGACCTTTTTTTTATTTCAAACTATGAATATTCTAATACAGTATTATGCAAACCTTCAGAAATTATGCCTTTGGTGGTGAAAACCACCATTTAGAAGAACAAAAATAGCACAATTTTCTTAAAAAATGATGATTTTGGAAATAACTGTCAATATTTTTCTTAAATGGTCGGTGACCCCATATTTTTTTGGTGTAATTGTGAAGATTGATACATATACATGGCTATCATCAAAGTTAAAAAAAAGTTAAATTAATCTATGCACTATTTTTACTCCATTTTCATGATATACAAACTTTTGCTTTATAATTAAGTGGGTGGGGTAATTGGTGCTCTGTTTTCCAAGCGAAAGCAAGGAAGTCAAAATGTGTGCTACAGATGTGTTGTTTAATGTGTCTGTAAACCGATTCGGTAAAAACTTGCAACAACTGCTAGCAGAACAGCCTCTGAAAATGATTCATCAAACACCACCCTTTTATTTTTGCGAGTTTAAAACTTTGCAAAATTTCTTAGGGTATGTTGATAAAATCAAACTTTTTGAAAAAAAGAAGCACGGTGACCCCTACATTTTTTACTTGATTTTTTCTAGTTAATGAATAGACTAACTCCTGACAAAATATCTAGAAAAGTTAAATTACTTTAGCAAACCAGGCGATCATCCTTAACGGGCAAAACAGAAAATCAGAATACGCGGTAAATTAACTATGTCAATTGCTTAGATGTACACATTGCTTCACACTTTTAACATGGTGTCAAAGTAAGTTTGATTATAAACTGCTTTGTTTGTTTTCGAGAAAAAAGATTTGAAAAAAAGTATTTTTGATGCTTCTATTATTATGATTAAAACTAGATTCATAAGTACATGTATCGTCGTCTGGAGGTATTCGTTTTGCGTTTTGAGATGATTGCATTTAATCAACACCAAATTCCGCAAAATATAATTGTTTTACATGTATATGTGTCAAAGACAAAAACTTTCTTCTAACATAATTATAATTTAAAAAGGCATCCATCTCTTATCAAGCAAATCAATAGGCAGCATTTATTTATGTGTTTTCCGATTTCTTAATAAAAATTTAAGCAAAACTATTTTGATTTAATAATAATAATAATAATAATAATAATAATAATAATAATAATAATAATAATAATAATAATAATAATAATAATAATAATAATAATAATAATAATAATAATAATAATCATCATCATCATCATCATCATCATCATCATCATCATCATCATCATCATCATCATGATTATTATCATCATCAGCATCATCATCATCATCATCATCATCATCATCATCATCATCATCATCATCATCATTACAGCCAAATCTCCGTCACTTTCACCACCATTATCATAATTATCTTTATCATCATCATTTTTATCATCTGATGTGAAAATCACCGTAAGTTAACGTCATAATTCATAATAATAATTATTATGTAAAAGAATTATTTAACATAAATTTGGCACAAAAGACTCTGTGGAACTGGCGCGATGTCAGCCGTCAGTGATGACGTTACTGACGTCGCATACACATTATAATTTCCCGTTTATATATTATAAAAATGTGGAAGATTTTTAATGTTAACAACTGAAAAATGTCAATGGCCGAAACGTCCTAATGTTTAAAAACAAATTGTTATATATTTATTATCCCTGCCAGGCTAAATTTAAGGATAAATTTCCATTTTCACTAGCATACAACGGAGCTTAGTAGTAGTAAGACAAGTGTAAATTTCTTTTCCTGAATATAAGTAATAAGATAAAGTGAAATGTGTGACACACGTTTTACATGATTAAATATCAGTAAAAGAAATCAATTGCTGCACAAGAGGATCGTTGTTACTGACTGGATTGTTTGTTGTTTTTTTTACTAAATTCATGATTAAATGAAACACCGTAAAAACCTTCATCACAATTAACTAAATAAATCAGACTAATCAAGTTATTTTTAATCTTGTCGTTTTTTTCTTAGTGGTTTAACCATTTTATATAAAATGTCAAACCAGTTTGTATTAAAAGGAAAGATTACCTGGTACAGTAATCATCAAAGCAAACAGGTAGTTCGCCATGTCTCTTCACTTGTTCGCAGGTACGGACGTCTATGTTAAATTCCAGTTGAGACTGTATCAATCTGTTTAATAGTTTAATATCATAAGCAGTTGGGATCAAAGTAGCTGCCAATAAAGCAATTAATATCTAATCTAAGATAAAAAAAATGTGTACAATAACAATTTAAATGATAAAAATCACCATCACTTACGCCTCCAGGAGTCGATTTTGATGAGTAGCACTAGTCGGTTTTTTTTGTTGTTTTATTAAAAAAATTGCCCATTGTGTTGACCGCAATTGTCTAGTTAAAGCTGACTCTTAAAAAAGATATAATTAAATACATACTGCGATTTATGGCATCTGCATGTTAAAACGCGTTTAATGACGACCTTATAGAACACGCACATAATGTTTTATAAATATATTGTTAGTTTATTATTTAGTTTCGCATATACAATTTATTGTATAAATGTAATCGAAACAATTCCACAAATTTTCATACTACCCGTTAACAATCTTGTTTAAATCCAAAACCCTAACTTGAATCGTGTGAATTAAATTAGGAGGTATTGGTTCGCATATCGAATTTACCTATACGATTCACTTCTGTGATCTATTATATTATAATAATAGACAATGAAAATATCATTATACTGATTGTTTCACAACGATTGCGTGTCTAATTGACCTAATTTAAATATGCTTGTCACAAGCGGTATATACAAATATTGATCAATACATGTAACTTGTTTACCAAATTATTTTACCTAAATCTGATGAAACAATACACCAATTAAGGCTCTATAGGGAACAGGTTTCCGTACTCACTCGAGCTGAAACATTCAAAGAACCATGTTCTATCGGTGGGCTCGTAAAAATGAACTGACCATACAACACTTTCTCCTGCAATTACTTATGCATGTTATTACATGTTCGCATATACTGTAAGGCAGAGACAGATGCAGACAAATGCATAGATAAGGAAAGAGACAGTGAAAGTTGGTCAGAGAGACAAAGTGAACAAGTGAAAAATGGCTTATTTAAACAACGGTTTAACACAACACCATGGGATAGATAGAGAGTAGAGCGAGACTCGATGAGATATAGAAATACAAGGTATACAGAGAGAAACAGAAGGGGACAAAAACCAGGTAGACATATAGGATACACTAACAGATATTTGGAGATATAGTCAGAGAAAGACGAATACCGAGACGGTGACATAGACATAGAGACAGGTCTTTCTTAAAAATGATATATGGTTATAAGGTATCGCCATGTTCAGAAGACAAAGCCTCCCCACACGGCCAGTAGGTACATGTTGATAAGAAAAAGAGTACATGGTTAAACATAATTGATTTTGATTGATGAATCGGTCAATCTAGCATTATGAGGTTGCAAGCCTTACTCAGTGTTACACTCGGCATGTTCTAAGACCACATATTGACTTGGAATCTGACCACCAAAGACATTTCCTTAAAATTTCATTTTTAAATAAAGGCATAGATTTTATTGACCTTCCAAGTATATTTAAAGATAAAACTGTTGAATCGGCTATAACTAATTATTTCAAGAATACTGAAACACCCATCGTTTGTTATAAATATAACAAGCCTATTAGAAACACAATTTTCAATTACAACAAAATTACCTCGGATTTACAGATTGTTGAAAACACACCATTATCTTGAGACTGTTCTTATTCCAAATTTTGCTATCAACCTGCCGGTCATATCGTTACAGGGGATCTAAATGTTATCAAAGACTTTAGAATCCGCAAGGTCCAAAATACAGAATTCCATCGGACATCGACTTTAATACCTGTCGTGCGGAAATTGCAGTCTTTAAACTCTTTTTGCAATAAATGGTGTAAACGAGAACATGCTGAGCCTAATGCTCTTTCAAACTGGAAAAAACAAATATTCAAAATAATTGACACTCGTATATCCTTCTATAAAAGAAACATAGCTTTACTACCACCTCGACCTCGTTTTAACTTTCATCATTTGAAAAAAGGTATTCAAGATTTTCACAACAAATTTGTTTTAACACCTGCTGATAAGGCTTCAAATAATGTTATTATAGTGTGACGTATACACTAAATAAATGTTCAAACTGAAGAGCTTAATAGCACTAATGCTTATACACTGACTTCTTCATCTGAGAGTGATATTGTTACTGCACACACTCTACAAATTACAAAATTTAGAATCAGTGTTGAGCCTAAACAAGACAAAGTACCTACTATGTATTGGTTGCCTATAAGGCACAAAACACCGTACAAAACAAGATTTATCGCTAACTCTAGTTCTTGTACTACAACAAAGTTATCCGTGCTCTTAACATCTTGTCTTACAGCTATAAAAGAACATGTAATTAGGTATTGCGAAAAAGTTTTTGAAACTACTGGCAAAAATTTATTTTGGTCTATAAAAATTCAAATGACGTTTTGAAGAAACTTAAATCAAATAATTTTCATGCGTTCTGTTTGTCTACATATGATTTTTCTACCTTGTATACTTCTCTCCCTCATAATTTAATAAGAGACAAGCTAACCATTCTCATTGAAAAAACTTTTGCTAGAGAAAATAAAACATTTATTGCTTGTAATGAACATAGGGCATTCTTTACAGTTGGTTCTTATGATAATTATACTTCATGGACCTGTCAAGACCTTATCCAGGCGCTCACATTTTTATTGGATAATATTTATTTGAAATA
Organism: Corbicula japonica; assembly: GCA_038501625.1. Taxonomy (NCBI): domain Eukaryota; kingdom Metazoa; phylum Mollusca; class Bivalvia; order Venerida; family Cyrenidae; genus Corbicula; species Corbicula japonica. The sequence continues at coordinate 547,891 of JAZAYU010000281.1, forward strand.
GATGAAAAGGGAACTTTGAAAGCCACCGAACACGACAAATATGAAAGTACTGCAGGCTCGGTTTGATTGAGCCTGTTCATGGGCAGTAATGGAAATGCTTATTACTGCCCACGCCGCCTAGCCCCGGGTTGAGCGCAACTCAGTAATTACACCATTAAATAGTACAATTTCGATCCATCCCAAACGATGGTATGCATATGGCGGTGAACATGGAACCTTCAATGAGGTATTTTCAGATGAATACCATTCCATGTTCAGCGGCGTATGGTCCCCAGATAAAACAATGGGTTTGCCCTAAACGAGAAAACAATGGGCGGAACTAAACAGAATAGAATTTTGACAGGGGATCTTAGAATACAAATCCTGCATATCACAGACTACGCCAAAGGCAAAATTTAAAAAGCAGGAAGTATATCCTTGGGGGTGATTGGACAATATCCAAATCATTATTGGCTGGGATATTGAAACCACCTATTTATAAAGTGGCCGAAATATTAAAACAAAGGAATTTTAGAAGTACTTTAAACATAGTACATAAGTATCGTGCTCAACGACCTTCAAAGGACGTACTGATAACAGCACTGATTGAATGTACGGGGAGACTTTTTACAGCCGCCACACTTTTTACAGCCGCCACACGGCACAAACAAGTACCTCTATTTATAAACAAGTAATAGGCATTCCAATGGGTACTAATTGTGCACCCCTTGTTGCTGATCTGTTTTTATACTGTTATGAAAGAGATTTCATGTTATCTCTTTCTACCGAACATCAAGATGATATTATTACAGCTTTTAACAACACCTCGAGGTACCTTGATGATTTACTAAATATAGATAATAACCATTTTCCATCACTGGTTAATAAGATTTATCCTAAAGAACTACAGCTTAACAAAGCGAACACTTCAGAAAAGCAAGCAAACTTCCTTGATTTAAATCTATCCATCGAAAATGGTTACGTCACTTCTAAAATTTATGATAAAATAGATGATTTTAATTTTAATATAGTAAATTTTCCGTTTCTAGACGGCGATGTTCCTCGTGCAACTTCTTACGGGGTTTATATCTCACAGCTTGTTTGCTTTTCAAGAGCTTGCAACGATGTGAATGATTTCAATGAAAGTAATTTTTGCATTACAGAAAAACTTTTAAAACAAGGTTATCGGTATCACAAATTGAGGAAAACCTTTTGCAAGTTTTATCGCCGATATCCAGATCTAATTTATAAATACAGCCGCAGTTTAAACTCACTATTGCAACAAGGAAATTCACAGCCAGTTTTTTATGGAGATTTAATTCATAAACTTAAGAAGATAAAAGGCGATGTTAATTTCTCCTGGTTATTCGTAAAAACCATCTGTAAATTTAAAAAGAAAGGTTACCAACATGATATTTTACAGCGCTCTGCAGGCCTGGTGATTAACCCATCTACAGTTGATCATTATGCTTACCTCTTTGGTTGCACGACGGTGGCAGGGGTGTAAGAGTTTATGAAAGTTTATGGGGAAATCTTTTCTTAAAAAAACCTAAAAGCTCGATTTGTTTCTTTCATCCCTGTCATCGTGTTCTTGCTGATTTTACTCCAGGTGCTCTGGTCTCGGAAAGATCATTGAGTACCCGCCCTTTGGCTTTGCAATGCTATTAAATTCTTATGTTTATATGTTTGCATGCTTTTGCATGCAATATTGTTGAGCTGATAGGTGGGTTGGAGTTATTTCACCAAGACAATCTGTACTTGTTTTGTGATACGAGAACCTGTTGGGGCAAGTGTGAGGTTGGTGCACCCTAGAACCTGGTTTAAACCCCCAGTGGCAATTTGTTTTGCCACTGACCGTTCCAAGGCGGTATCCCCAAAGGTTCTCTTGTTTATTAATTGTTCTTGACGTCCTATTTGAATTGACATACATATATTAAACATGCGCTCTCTCTCTCTTCCTCTCTTCTTTTTCGCTGCGTGGGGAGACTGTGTTTTTTGAGTGTGGCGATTCCTGATATGCATGTGTTGCTTTTTTAATATTCCTGTGATTAATGCTGCGAGTATTAACATTGACTTGTTTCCCCAAAATAAATTACATGAACTTTTACTTGTTAGAAATACCATATAAAATACCATTTTTATATATTCTGCCTTTTTTATAACATTTTATAACACTGTTCAATATGTTTTTACCCTTCCATGTTAATTCTTTAATCTTCATATATACAAGGGTATCATAAAACTTTTACCTAATATGGTATAGTTTATTGTTTCCAAATGCACATTTCTCCATTCTGCCACTCAGGTTCATCCTTGCAATGACTCGGTTGTGTAGTGTTCTAGAAAATAACAAACACAAGAATAGACTGCTGGAGCAATGCTGAATTTAGTGACTCATTCTTTTTTTGCATTCTTTTAATTAATATCATAAAATGGATCACTAGAGAAACATGTTTCTTCATGATTTCGATATTTGTAACTACGGGTAAATCTGATCAGTAGCAGGTTGTTTTTTTCAGGGATATAACTTATACCCTGGGAATTGAGAAAATTTGCATTGTTTTGCCAGAAAATGGGATTTTTTTTCCATAATTAAGGAATAAAGTTTTACACATATTTAATATTATCAATAATTATCAATAATTTCGGGATTAAAGGAATAATATGTCTTATTAACTAACAACTTAAAATGTTTTATTAATGAAATGACAGAGGTCACACATTTTTGTATTGATTCAATTGGGAATTGTTTTCTCTAATCGGGAAAAAAGTATATGTTTTGCCATTGGGTACATGACCCAAAATCGGCTATAAAATCGACCGAAAAAAAAGCCCCAAGTCATACCTGCCATATTTTTGGAAAGCATTCCATGGGATTTGGTTCAAAATTCTAGGGGATTCCGATCTAATTCAAGGGGATTTTTTAATGGGGCTAATCAAGTGGAATTTACTAGAAACTAAACTAAGATGCAGTATTAAATAAATTAATCCTCAGTTATTTAAACAATAGTTTTATTATGTTTTTTGTAACAGGGTGTCAGCACATAATAAAACTATATAAAACAAACATTATATGAACAGTCTGACAAACTCTGATGTGCATAGCACAGATAAAAATCAGTTAGAACAATTATTTAAGTTAACTAACATGGACTTGGATGTTATTAACTTGCTGCAGAAGCTGTGTTCGAACACTCAACATTATTATGGTCACTGCAGTCAAACCAGACCAGGAGTCATTCTGGATCTTTCTCAGTATGCTAAGGGGGTTTGTTTAGGAAAGTCATTTTGTATTTACATTATAATTTCTATTTTCTGATCAAAATCCTCGTGAAAATTAAATATTGCTGCCCAAAAAATTGTGTTCGAGCAACACTACTGAAGTCCATCTGGATCCATCCCTGAGTATATCAAATGTTGCATCTTGGTTATATGCAGGATGCAATAATCAGCTTGACTGGTCATTTCTTCCTACTTTGTAATTTAAAAAAGAAATATTTGCAAAAGTGCCAAAACGTTAATTGTTGGTCAAAAGACGAATAAATTGTATCCGAATGTGTCACATTATCCGGATACACACATATTTTGGACATCATAAAAAACCTTCAATCCTTAAACAAGTCAGCTAATTGTACATAAAACAGACGGCATACATGTGATTTCATTCACACCTATGAATACAATCAGTTATCCAATAAACAATCATGTTAAGTGTCAATTCTCACTAAATAATCGATAATCATCTCGGTAACACTACTTAGATGAATTCGGAACGTTTTGACACAACCGTTAGGAGTCCGAGATACGTAACGGTGTATTCGGCGTTAAGACAAATGTATGATAAGAGCGACAAAAATGCATTTTTATACTGTTTTTCTTAACTTTTGTTAATTCCGGGGGATTTTCATCTCCCACCGGGGGCCAGGAAATGGCTCTAAATTCCGGGAGATTTCCCCCCCGCCAGGTGATATGGCAGGTATGCCAAGTATATAAACAGCTGATACGTCATATAGAAATGGAGTGAAAATATTTATTTTACCTTGACAACATCGAATTGAACCCAGTTTCATCTGGAAGTCTCATTTCCCGCATGGCCCGTGAAACGTGAAGAAAACATGGCCAAAACACAATGTTGCCTCTGATCTACTGTGAAGGAATGACCCTTCCCTGTTCTGTTCTCCCTCAAGCCAAACTGCTTGTGACCACTGTTTATCACTCATGATCTGAAATTTCAACACATTTTAAACCAATCTATTTCATACTAAATCAAATATAATTTCTAAGTTCTTTCTAAGTTCCCTTTTTATCCATTTCTACATTGAAGTCTTATACATTATCGAATATTAATTTCTGATGGTACACAGTGTGACGTATTACTTTAAGAGGCGTGGCTACAGCCTACAGAGAGAACCGCTCACAATTTATTGGACTGAGCACAAAAATTTCCTTTACTTGATGGTTTTCATTTGGGTATGAAAAACAGTTGGATTGTTTTCTTAGAAACTGATTTATTTTCATTTTTAAGTAAGAACAAGCTATTTCATAGCAAGACTATAAACTTTCATGTCACAATAATCAGCTAGCACCAGCTGAGTTTTATGCCCGAAATTGATCAGGTCAAGAATGTTGGGAGTAATGGCTGCTCAATCTCATAATTATTAGTTCTTTTAAAACCAGAAGTATCACGCTCCTATATCAATATTGACAGCCCAAACAAAAACTCACACATAATAAACCACAAATAAAAAACCAGAAACATTCAAACATCACTCAAAATATTAGTTCCGAATATTTTTGAGTACGAATTTGATTAACTAACGAATTTAGTAAATAATGTAGATACTAGACAAAATCATATACATTTTAAAAAAGTCCATGCCATTGAAGTTCTTAAACAAGAAAGAACCTGCTACATACGTTGAAATCGTTTATAATCAAGTCTAAATTTACCAAATTGCAGGGCCAGAATTGTAGACTTCCAAATATCGAACTCTCTACAATTTTAATGGTTAATTCATATTGTTAACTCAACACAGATGCAATAACATAGATACAAATATATATTATTTCTTACCAAGTTAAACTTCCTTCGATATTCACTAGAAATTCGGAAAATAAATCGTAATAAGTTTTCTATCCATTTTAAATTGTTTGGTTGTTGATGTTGCGCGCGCATCATTTCCGGTCAGCGGGAAATTACAAATATTCAAACCTCGTGTTTTCTGTTTTTCGTCACGAAGCATTTTTTTTTCTTCATAAACTGGCACGTAGCTGCCTATACGCGTGTACACCGCTGAATCCACATGAATCATATCAGAAACGCACAGAATGCACCTGATTGCACCATTGTTATAAAAAAAATCGGGGTGTAGGGCGTGTTCCCCACCCCCCGGCCCATCCGCCCAAGTATGAATCCACATGAATAGGGGCTAGCTATGCCCCTGCTAACTATACGAAAATTGCTCTCATAATGAAATCTATTTTTAATAGCATAAGGTCGACCGTAGTTCAACGTTTATGCAACATTAACATAAGTTGCAACTGTAAATGTGACAATTTTCAACGTTGATATAACGTCGGACTTCAACTAAATTTCAACGTTCAAACATTTACTTTGAAATAACGTTCCATTGTAGTTGTTCAACGTTGCAACCAAATTTCAACCTCTTTTCAACGTTTAATAAACGTTGAATGCCCACTGGGCAGTTATATCGATACAGAAAGAGTTCAATTATTCGGATATAGAAAAGAAATGAATCTATAAAATATTAGTTTGAAACCGTATCAATATGTTCGAGTGCATTGATACATGCTTGCTATAACTTTCACGCTAAATAAAACGTTTTAAATACCTTTATGCCTAGATGCCCTATTTACATTTGCTTCAATGCACATTTATATAGCGTACCTTTCTTTTTGTTCCATTTTTGCGGTTAAGTTATTTTAGATTCCAATTTTAATTGTAAAAATATTAATGAAACTATTACGAATAAGCTGTTAGAGTATCTATTTTATTTCAATTAATAGAAGCTTATTTTTTTCAAAATGTTACGGTAAATAATAAATGCATTTATTAAATAACTATACGTTATTAGCCTTATAAAAAAAGCATCTGCCACGTTCAATAACACGACAGCCTGCTTTATAACAGGGCCAATATCTATATCATTTTCTCGGCCCCGGGCCGAGAAGTGTTATAGATATAAAGCCCGCATCTGAAGCAATTTGATTGGATAATAAGACAGGGCCGAAAAAGTGATACATTCGAACCTCATTGTTTACCGGATTTTTGGCGGCCATTTTCTTTCTCGCCTAAAACATAAAAACGGGGGTTCGGGGGCGGTAGCCCCCGATATAACATAAACTAGGAACACGAAACGAAAGAAAAAACTGGATTTTACCATTAATCGAACAAGTCGGTAAGTTACCTAGTTACTCAAAAATACTACTATTTCGCGGATTTTTTACGTACCGGTAAACTGCAATTGTCCCCAATGTTCAGCAAATAAACATCATGTCCATTGAATTAAAACTTAAAACAAAATAAACAAATGGTACTGTTTCAAAGTTTAAAAATAGTAAACATTCGTCAAATTACGTCACATATCTCTCAAATGACGTATGAATTGGCATCGTGACGTATTAATTAAATTAATGAAAGTGCTCAATTAATTACAAAGTGAAGCGAGAGTAGTGTTACAACTTGTAAGTAATTGTAGTTATTTAATAAAATTGTCAATAAATAATTGATTTGATATTGGCCCTGTTATTTGTCCTCGGGTCAGTTGTATTAGCCTTCGGCCTTCGGCCTCGGGCCAATATGACTGCCCTCGGACAAATAACAGGGCCAATATCAAATCACTTATTTATTAACGTATAATAGTATTATATAGCATGAATAATGAAGAACGTTTCAAAACTCACAACACCAAAAGTCATGCCTAACACGATTTGCAGGATCATAAACATTTCATCATATTAAGATGTTTTCAGGCATCGTTTCATATTTACTAAAATCATTAATGTTACACATAAAACACGCAAAAGTTAAATAAAAGGACACTTGTGAGGCGTTGTCTTTATGTTTACCTATTTACTGATCTAAGCGAAAAGTTTATAATAAATTACGTGGCTACTTGTAACCAGTGTTTATTTACTAACAATGATCGATAAAGTTATACTTTAAGAATTTCAAAATAATGTTCTAGATCTTAGGGTTACAGAAAATCTATGAACAGGCTCAATCAAACCGAGCCTGCAGTATTTTCATATTTGTCGTGTTCGGTGGTTACAAAGTTCCCTTGTCATCTATACTACTTAAATACAAAAATAAAAGCTAAACAGTCAAACTTTATCAACCTGACAAATTTCAAAATGATCGGACAACTTTCATATTTTTACCGTCAAAGGTACATGCATCGAGCCACCTTAAGTAACCTCATAAAATGTAATCATACATAATGAACAATGAAGTATTTTAATGCTTAAGAACAAAGTTAACATATTTAAACAGGTAAGAATAAAAAGTATCTAGTTCATAAGAGCAGTAGGAAGCCGTATCTTATCAATAACTAATATGCGTATTACCTCTTCGCAGAACCACCGGGTATAGGAAGTCTTGGTAATACCACGGTTGTTGAAAGGGAATATTGTCAGTATTACATGTCCAATTATCAGTGGAAACGACACATGGCGATCAGTAACATGGCTTAATAAACACAGTGTGCAAGTCGGACAAAATGGAAGTTTGTTTATAAAAAACGTGACAAGAATTGCGAGCGGCACCTATACGTGTCAAGTGAACTTTACATTGCAACCTACATATGGTTCCCAAAAATCAAAACAAAAACGAAAAGCTTATATCTTGATGTTTTGTGTAAGCATTTTGTACATTTGCACTTACAATTCATTGTCTTGTTTCTGTCAAAAAGAAGTATATATTTGCATTAGGCCGCATTGATGTTCGCCTGATCTGAATCTACACTGGTCAAACACGTGATACTACCCATAAAAATGGAATGAAGGGTTAAACACATTCAATGCATTTTGGGGCGGAAATATTTTATTAGATAAAGCTGTGCTTTATTAACACTTGTATTCGAATGTCTGGACTTCCGTTTATAAACAGTAAGTCTTATAAATATATCATTTTGTTTATTTACATACAAACACTCTCTTAAGATCTATAATATTTAGTATGTGTATTTTGACATAATTTTTTAGATCAGGCTGAAATCCTAAACCTAAACCTTTCAATTAACAACGAAAAAAATAGCCTGACAGTGAATGAGTCTGCACGTGCGGAATTCGTTTGCAATGTTGACAGTAATCCGAAGTCCACGGTAGAGATAACGTTGTATAACAAAGTTCTGTCAACAAAGGCAAACATTCAGACATTGGAATACTTGATCCCTTCAGCAAATTGCAATGATACAGGAACTTACGTTTGTACCGGATCCAGTGTGTACAATGCTGGACAAAAAGCCAGGCTGGAAAGTACATTAGTTGTCCTTTGTAAGTATTTTAAAACATTCTTAATTAATTTATTAAGCATAACGTTAAGGTGAACATTCATTTTTGTAGTATGAAAAAATATGCTTAATGTCGGGACCCTGTACTATTTCGTTTTCATTCAAATATGATTATACGTTAAGTGTCAAATTAATGACTAAATATGGTCATCCTGTGCATATAATGCAACAACAAAACGTTATAAGTGCAACAGTTGAACAACAAACTTAACGAGCTCAATAATAATCACGGCTGTGCTTATTTGGTAAAACGCTCTTTTTATTGTTTCCAGCATTATAAATATGTAAACCTGAAATAAAGAATTTTGTAGACAGGAAGTGAATGACGTTTGTGGTAAACTAAGCCTTTTGAATTGTTTTGAAGCGCCATGCAGACAATTGATTGATACACCGTATAGCAAACTAAAAGAGATTAATTGCAAAAATCGAACCTTTAAAAAAATGAGTCTTTTTAAATTAACAACTATAGCCTAAAAATTTAATGCAGTCTTACAAAATATATCCTCCAATTTTTCCTCTTGCATATTTACTCCTAATAAAAGACTCAGTTTTCACGTAGTCAAGCGATTGCGTTCATGTTTTCTCAAGAAAACGGTTTTTAACAAAAACTTGAAACAGAACAACAACTCACAAACAAATAAAAACAACAGATGTTTGAAATATACTAGTTTGTAAATGGTGCTAAATAAGTATCTGCACGCATGTGGTTTTACCATCGCTCCTCTTTAAGCAGTCACTCGTTAAGATGATGTGCAGACACTCCCGATTTATCGTGTTTAGGTATTACGGCATAACACTTCTGTATGATATAAACACCAGTATTGTTTGTATTTTATGTAAATTTTGAAAACAGGTTCTCCACGACAATCTTCATCATTTGTATTGAAACAAAATGTAACTAGCGCTCTTAACGACACGGCTACATTCCAATTTACTAACTTGGCATTTCCACCACCACGCTTTCAATGGTTTCGGCTAGTAAATGGATCCGAAACGTCTGAAAATCTTACAGGCGTCATTACAAGCCATAATATTTCAACGACTGAGATGCAGATAAATTTAACTTTAGACAACGTTGAGATGATCCAGTATGGGGAATATTTATTGAAAGTAGAAAACCAGTATGGAACGTACAGTCAGACATTTTTCCTTGTAGCTGAAGGTGTAGTTGCGTGCACTTGCCTTACTTGATTTAACTGCCTTTAGATTATGCTTATTTTCGGTTGATTGTAATTATTATGTTGTTTTTTTTTAAATATTGCATATTTTGACAATTCTGTATATTACGAAAGAATGTGGATATGTCATATGTTATGTAATTCGATATGCTGGTGGAACATGTCTTCATTTATGGCAAAGCGCGCGTTACTAATTTGTCTTCGTTAATTTAGCTAAGCGGAGTAAAGAATGTTTTAAGTTTTTTTTTTTTTTTTTTTTTTGGAAAATGTTCTCATACAGTTTCGGAAGAAGTGTCGAATAGGACGCGTAAACCCATGTTAAGTATTGCACGTCGCATCTAACTATTAGAGGTTTGAAACATCTAGTATATTTACTGATCACTAAAACTGCATATTTTTCTCTTCGTCAATTTAATACTGTTTTGTTACATTTTGAGTAAAACATAACAAAATAAATCAAAAATGTCACTGT